>JAMPIV010011803.1:0-62158 GCA_024509875.1 Oreohelix idahoensis | reverse complement strand
TCGACAGTGTGCTAACAAACACCAGATGAGTTTGTCTTGTAGTTCGCCCCGATCGTTCGGGGGGGGAGTGTCACATATGTACACCAGGATATAACCTATTCGTTTGGCACCTGGCACAGAACATGTTAGATTCTACCCGTAGTGAATTTTTGAGGCGACTCGGAATAAAGTTGTTCGTCAGACCCGTTCGAAGTATAACTCCTCTACATTGCAGATTTTGCTCCTCTGTTAAAATTGCAGCATACGAACGAACATGTGTGATTTCCTTGATATGTGCCAAAGCTCCAGCGATTCTTGGTAATCTGTTCCCCTCACGGTCCTTTTCAGGGCCCACAAAACTGCGCCTCACCACGGTCCCTATTCAGGGCCCACATAACCCACAAAAATTTACCCACCGACGTTTTTTTTACAGGGCCCACAAAACTGGACCACGGTTCCTGTTTAGGTGCCCCCCAAAGACCAACCAAAATTTTATCCTGGCAAGAAAGCCTTTTATTTGTTTTCACGCTGGGTGTGGCGGGCTGGGTGGGGGGTTGGTCCCCCTCCCTCACTATACACTTGTTTTCCTTGTCAAATTTTTACCTAATCAGAAGCCGGATTAACGTAGTATTCAAAAGTAGCCATATGCTTACGAAGCCCCTTTCTTTTAGGGACCCCGCGCCCAATAAATATGTACAGACATTTCTTGATCATCTCTAATACGAGCGTTGAAACCAATGATCTTGTGATGTATGCCATCTTTAGCGCCTTTTCATTTGATGTCACGAAATTGTGAGAGAAATAGCATAACATGGTGACTTAGATGTGACTCTTTAATTACTTTGATCTTAACTGTTTGCGTACCAGAAGCAGTCATTTTCGAGAGATGGGGGGCCTACCTAGCTATAAATGGATACTTAACTTTGAGTTAGGGAAGGAAAAGACAGCGAGGAAGGAAACTGGTCTCCCCACCCCTCTCGATGCTGGACCTAGTATGGTGAAGTCTCTAACATTCCATAAACCAGCTGTAAATGGGTACCTGACTCTGATCCATGAGTTTAGAGAAGGCAACGGCAGCGAGGAAGGGAACAGGTGTCACGCATCAGTCAAACCAGCTGTGTAAATGGGTACACCAACGCTCACTCTGCTCTTCAGGTAGAGAAGGCAACGGCAGCGATTTCCCTTGTTTCCGGTGTACCGTTAACTTGTAGAACTGATTCAATTCCGTTTCTATTGGTTTTATAACTTTTTAAAAAAATACGGGGGGGGGGGGGGGGGGGTGGGGGGGGGGGGGTGGGATTGAGGGCGGGTCTGTCGTAAGCGTGTCAACTATGAATGCAAGAGACACGCTTTTTTTTAACTTGCCTCCCAAATCACAATGTGAAATCAACATTTTTCGGTCAAGAAAAAGTACGGTTCTCAGTTTTGGTAATAAATTTCCAGAATTTGATTTAACCGGTGAATAAACGCACAAGTACCGACTAGTATAATTGATAGTTTAATAATATATTTATTTCTACTGAATTAAGATATTATTTAACTTGCCCGCCAGACACAAGTAAACAAAACCCCCAACAACCATAATTGATTTATGTTTAACCCTGTATATTACTCTTATTTCTTCTGAAGTAAGGTATTAACAATTGCAGCCCCCTAGTCTTTCAACCCACAATCATCAACTTGTACACTTAGTTATCTTAAGCCACTAATTAACTTAATGAGCTTAATTAATCTAAGTAACTTAATTAATTAATTAATTAATTCCAGGACCATTCAGATTTCACTTTCCTTATTCTACTGTGTAATACCACAATTCTGTTCAGAAAATATAAGAAGTTTCGTTGTCTAGGGATATTTAATAGATTCTACTCCAAGGTATGGATAGACTACTAGTTACAGATTCAACAATTCTTCTGCAGATAGGTCACCAAAGGTAAGATCACGGACGAGCACCCAGTTTGTCGCAGTTATAGTGTTGGTACACTCCAATTGTCGGAGAATGAGAACCCAATTGTCGCATAAAGAGTTTTACTTTTATAGTGATGATATAAGTAAGGAAGATGTGTAGAAAGCGCATCGACCTTTATACACTAGTTTTCACAGATGTGAGCTAGTGTTGAGGGAAAGAGTTAACAGAAGGGCACAGGTTGGTGTCAGTGATTCTCTCACCTTTAGACTGCCAACTCTTGTATTTTTCTGGCGACGACTAACTCTTTCTTACTAAAATCTTTTTGAAGATGAACTAGTAATAACAGGTAATACAAAGAAGGTTGAGAATGTTTTTCTGAACAGAACATACAATCTACTAAGTCAAACTCAGAATGATGGTGAGTTACAGAATGTACATAATTACTTTAATTACAGTAGAAATATAAAAATCAATGTTGACATGTACTTTGAAAAAAAGAAATACTAGGAAATTTAGAACTGTCAGTGTCTTTGGTTCAGATAAGAATAAGAGGCTATTTTCCTCACTGACGAAAGTTTATTCCTATGGCTATTTCTTGGATAAGTGAATTCTGATTTTGGCCTGGGTTTTAAGTAGACTTATCTGCTTGGACTTCTCCTGGGCGTCTCAGTAGGTAGGGATTACCAACGGGATAATTTGCTGCAGTTGAGCTACAGTCCAAGAGATGACTAGGCTGTTCGTTCACCTGGTTGTGAAGTTGCGTTATGCTGTTCAGGTGCTGACGAGGTGTTGACTGCTTAAATGCTGTAGACTGCTCAGGGTTGCTGACTTGTGATCACCGCTAGAGGGTTTGAGATGTAAGCACTAGTTCTCTCTGTAGCATAGAGCAACTAGACGGTTTACTCGCAACAATTTACAGCAATCAAAATCCAGAAACTGGCTAGGATTCTGCAACTGGGCTGTGGAAGGCAATCACAATCTTCTGTTTTTATACAGATATATTAACTACAGCCACTCTGGACGTTTCGTCTCAGAATGGTGCCTAATAATATTTTTACCTGAAACCGTAACAGTCAGTCTTTTCCTTAAAGGCGACTGTCCATTTGTTTACAAATTCCTGTCTAGCGGTAGTCTCACAATCAGGTCAGGTCAGTCAGGTCAACCTTTGTTATAAGCAGACGCCTGGCCGTGTGCGTTCATGCGTGACTGCATTGGAGGAATGCTATTTCATTCACTCGTTCCTTTGAACAACATGGTTCTTCTCTCGTTCACCACGCTTTCTTCATCACATTCCTAATACAATTAGCTTGTAGTACTTTCAGATATCAGCCAATACTTACATCAATATAATGCATCAATAACATTCATAATACATAAATGCAAAATAGCTATCAATCTAATGTAAAGAAATAAAACCACAATATTTAGTATTTCACACTTTACATCCATTAACTAATCCCTTGATATTAGAGTTAGCTAATTAAGCGAATACTGAGAGTTTGCTTACCGCTCAGGACTTTATCACAGCTTAAGAAATAGATCTTTAGTAGCGTTTACTCTCAATCACATATACTTGTAGATATGAGGTAAGTTGAGGCTTCTCTTCTATAACTTATAAGCGTGCGTGGTCTTCCAACGGTTAGTCAGCAAGTGATCTTAAAACTCAGCATTCGTTCGCATGAAGTTTAATTATTTCCGTTCCCACGTCCAGAGTTAATTATTTCCTGTCTCTTGCTTAGACACGTACCAAGATTTATCGTGGTGGTTTTCAGTTGACCACTGAACACGGAAATATGATACTCTGAGAACCACTGTCGTTTCGACTAAGCGAATAAATCGTATTGACGTCCTTAAAGAAATCTCTTAAAGTGCCTTTGTTGAAGAAGATAGAATTTGGATAGTATGACAGGACTATTAGTGAAGACTAGAAAAAAAGCTAAAGAAAACGATCGCAGGTGCAAATATTTCCGTAGAGAAAACAGACAAAATGTGAAGGAATAGAAAAGTAAGGAATTTTAAAATAATCTAGACGAAATGTTCGAGCACTCTGTGACATTGGTTAACATCACGCACTATTGTTTGTTTTCTTTTCATTTGACACTGGTGGAATATTTTTATTAATATTCAGTCTTTATGTTAAACTAGAGGTTGAGCTTCCTGGTGCCGAACAGGCACTTATCTTCGAAGGATAACACCAGTAGATCTGTTCATAGGCTCGCTGGACAATCTGTTTCCCTTCTTGAAAGGCAATGGCATCCAGCATGTGCCCGAAATATGCAAACAGTGTCAGGAAATTAACAGTTTCCATGAGCCTGGTACTACGTTAATGTCAGTACCAAAAAAACCTGAAATAAGAAGGTTATGCGTCCTTCTTTATAACATGTATACAATAATATTCTACACTTAATTACAGGCACAGTACAAACAAACAAATAGGGTCAGCTCTTTATGACAACCTTTTTTACCATTATATTTTTAGGTGACAATGTATACCAGCATTCCTCTCCCCTAATGGTTACAACGCCTCTGCAATTCCAGCAGTAATCTTTTTCCGTACCATAGGATAGGTGTTATGCTCCTTGATGACAATCATATATAATCTTGTAGTACTACACCTCTCTGATAGTCTATCATATGAAGGATCAATCTCTAGGCTCTGCCTAAGTCTGCCATGGACCCCACTTACTTACAGTCGTATTGCAGTATCTCACATTCAAACTTTATTTTAAATAAAAGATTAATAAAATCAATCTTACCACAAATTTCAATGAAATATACACAAGCGAACGATGACTGGCAAACAATTTATGGCACACTTTAGATCTGCATTGTCCAGACTGCTTTCTATAGGTTTGAAAAGCACCAGCCTGCTCTCATCGCTCCTTGTTCATCAGAAAATTTTTTCAAAATGGCAACGAGCAGTCTACGTTTCCGATAATATATAATGTATGGGCCAATGGGACCATGAACTCATTTATTTTTAATCAAACTTTAAAAAAACAAACTCTCAAACTACTATGTTTATTACTGCAAATATATTTTTAGTTTTAGGTCAACCAATCCTATTCCGCCTTCCTTTAAACTACTACCAATCAAATTACAGGTACCTTTTAGTCCTCATTTCCCCAAAAGCTTTTTTCAAAACATGCTATGAAAAAAATAAGCAGGCATGATTTTTGTTTTCGTCAGTCCGTCTTACAATACATAGTATTTTTGCCAATATCTTGATTATTTATTGTACTAGTGCTTAACTGACACCATATTATTGCTCATGAAATCATAAGGCATCCGAATATATAATTTTTATGGCCCTATGTATTATGGTTCATAATTCCATATTTTTTCTATGTTAGTCGTTCAAAGCTAGAAACTGCCACCTGTTCAATTCTTCTTACAACTATTTTCAAACTAAAAACGAGAATCGTCCGTAGTCCGTTAGAATTACGTCATTTTTTATAAGAGCTAAGGCTGTCTGCGTGACCAAATTGACGAACATTTTTTAGTTTTTGCATCGCAATTTGAAAATCGCCCAAGGCTATGTCGCTCGAGTTGGCTTTTTGAAATCAACGCGAGACGGCGTACCCTAGGCTTCTGTCTTTCCATTCCCTCCCCTCCTTTTCTTTTATTCTATCACTCTGTCGTCTTGAACTTGCAAAAGTGTTACATTTAATCTCAAGGACGAATTTGAAAAGACCTTACCCTTCATTCGGCTATTAGGCTTATCAAAACCCGCATACCGGCTGGCGTGGGGAAGAAGACGCTGGACTCAAATTTTATTTTCTATCTTATTTTTGACTTATGCACTATAATATTATTTAATTTAGCTATTGTATTTAGAATATCGTCACACATGTATTGACTCATGTTTACATAATTGACGAGTGTCACACAAATATATGAATATATGATAGATTGCTGTATCCTGGCTGATACATAACCCGTTTGTCCTCTTGTCCACGTTTACTGCTGGCCATACGAATACAGTAGTTTCCTGCTTAGAGCTGTTAATTCGTTCCTGAAATATCGAGTGCTAACCGAAAAAGCGTTAAATGACAATTGATTTCCCATAAGACTTAATAGAAAACAAATTAATTCGTTTTCAAGGTCCACAAAACTGTATAAAAATTAAGTAAAAGTGATATCAAAAAAAAAAAAAAAAAGTCAACATATATTCCGTGAGCACTTAAATGACATTTATCACAGGGCACCTAAACCTGTGGCCCTTCATTTCAATAGCCCAGACCATTCCGGTTCCCTTGATGCCCTGGTAACCGGTTTACGCGCCTGCTTTTGTGATGACCGTACTCGCTTTTCTCTAGAGAATCGTCTCATTTTCGAAATGGGTTGCCTTTCTCCTCATGGTCTAAATGTCCAATATCATTTTGCTTAACTCTGTTATTCATTGGCTTTCCACTGTTTTAGACTTCTTGATTGCATCCATCGCTTTTTCACAATCTTTCTTTTTTATAAGTTTGTGTTTCTTTTCGTGTCCTATTTGTGTATTTGTATGACGTCACGTTTATTTGTGATTCCTGACGCCATTGTATTCACCTCTTCACCGTGTCTTTTGCCGAGATTGTCATAGCAGGGCTTCTTGTTTTGTTATTCCAGTTTCTGCTTTTGATTTTCGTTGATTGTTGAATTAACGGTTTTTGTATTTTCCTCGCTTTATTATTGCTATTTACCAGTGTTGTTACATTTTATTACATATATACATTACGCGTGTGTAGTGTTCTATAGTATACGAGGGGCGTTCAGAAAGTAATGCACCACATCGTTTTTCTCAGCTAATAATGAAGATAGAAGCATGAAATTTTGCACACTTCAAATATGGCATGTACCAATTGTGTGTACCAAATTGCACCGCAACCGGCCAAATAATACGGCTGCCCTAAAGCCGTTGAAATGAAGCGTGTTAGCAACTTGCGTTATAAGCAGCGAATTGTGATAGAATTTCTCGTTGCGGAGAAGGAAACTGTTGTGAACATTCACAAGCGTCTATGTGATGTGAATGGAAGTTTTGCAGTCGACAGGAGTACAGTCAGTCGCTGGGTTCAGAGAATCAAAGAATCAGGAAGTGGAGATACGGAGCTGCTTGATCGGCCGCGCTGTGGACGTCCTGCCACAGCCACCAACGCAGAAATGTTGAAATGTGCTGAGGGTATTATTCTTACTGATAGGCGAATCACTACTCAACAATTGGCCTTACAGCTGTCAGTCAGCATTAGTAGTGCAAATGCAGTTATAAAAACTCTCGGATTTTCTAAGGTTTGCGCAAGATGGGTTCCTCGAAGTCTCACAAATGACCACCGATTGCATAGGAAATAAATTTCTTCTGAATTGTTGGAGCGTTTCAATGATGATGGAGAGAACTTTTTGGCTAAGATCGTTACAGGTGACCAATCCTGGGCACATCATTTTGAACCTGAGACAAAAAGACAGTCAATGGACTGGCATCATCCACAATCACCACGAAGAAAGAAATTCAAGACAATTCCTTCAGCTGAAAAGGTCATGATCACTGTCTTTTGGGAAATTGAAGGTGTGATTCTTGTGGACGTTATGCCAAGAGGAGAGACAATCAATTCGCAAGCTTACATTAAGACATTGAAAAAACTCAATCAACGTTTTCGCAGAGTTCGGCCGCACAAGAATCCAGCAGACCTGCTTCTCCTTCACGACAATGCGCGACTTCACACATGTCTGGCAACACGGGAAGCAATCACCAAATTGGATTGGACTGTACTACCCCATCCACCCTATAGTCCCGATTTGGCACCCTCTGATTTTCATCTATTTGGTCCACTTAAAGATGCACTCCGTAGGACAAGGTTTGAAGATGATGAAGGAGTGATTCATGCAGCGAAAAAATGACTACATGATCAAGACAAAATCTGGTACGGGCTAGGAATGCATGCACTTGTTTCGCGCTGGCATAAAGCCGTACAAGTTGATGGGGATTATCTTGAATAATACCGATTTTTACATGACATATCCATGTATATTGTGTATAAATTTCATGCTTTTTGAATAAACAGCTCCTGAGAAAAACGATGTGGTGCATTACTTTCTGAACGCCCCTCGTATTTCTTTAACCTGTCTATATTTCTTGTCCGTGTTGCCTATTTGTAACTGTGGCTGACGAAGGGTGAAACCCGAAACGTCCTGTGTTTCATGTGTACCTTTAATTTGTAAAACTGATTCAGTACCGTTTTATTTGTTACTATATATTTAAAATGTTATAGGACTTTAATCGCTACTACTTCTGTCGCTTGTGGGGTTAGAGTTGTCACAGCGGAGCTGTCTTCATCTTCAGGCAACTGGTTAGTATAACATTTTGTAGGCGGTGAAAAACCTTTTCTGGCTCCAGATGTAGAAGGCAAAGATACTTGGTCAATGGGCAGAAGATATTGGAAGAGATTTAAAAAAAAAAAAAAATACCCTAAAACCAATCGAGCTTACTTTGCTTTGCCACTTTTTTCTCTTCAGGAAACACCTTGTAGCAATTAAGATCTTGTTCTATGTTACGGATTACCAGAGAACTGCATTCCATTTTACGGTCACGCTTTATTATGTTAGCAGTGACAATGCTTCTTGACCCTCTCACTACTCTGAATGAACTTGAAAGTAATATTCCTGCAGCCGACAGAATTTCGCGCACAGCGGAAGATCGACTTTGTTAAGCTTACAGTGGGCATATAGCATAAAATAGAGACAGCGTTATATCAAAAAAGCGCTAATCGAGCATCATAAGACCGGGGGATTAGTGTATTTATTTATCTCGGCAAAAGACTCATCCCAAAAAAATTCCACCTTTTCTGGACACATCTGACCACTGCAAGATCCTCCCACCACAGATTCTGAAACCAAGCATACGTCACCCTTGTCAACTCGCATACGGCATCCTTCTCACTCGCTGAATCATGCAAAAAGATGCGTTCTGTGGCACACAAACACCACAAAAACATGCGTTCTGTGGCACACAAACACCACAAAAACATGCGTTCTGTGGCACACAAACACCACAAAACACAGTAAATGGGGTTTGTGTGTTCAGGAGCAGCTCCCAACACCATGCCATATGGTTAGTTTGTCAAGGTACTGGTATCTCTCTTTCTCTGTTTCTTTCTTTTCTTCTCCCTCCTCCTTTTCCCCCGTTTTCCTGTTCTTCTGTTTGAGTTGCATTTATCAGTTATTACCGGATTCTTTTAATTTCTCTCTTCTCATGACGTGTCCAAAAACAAATACCAAAATGTGATCTGCTCCACCTTTATCGTCCTGCTTAATAGACAGTTTTCTTCTGGCATCTGTTTATTTGTTGATTGTCCATGTCATACTTGCTTAAATTAATGTTGGGTGTACAAAGCATTAAATTACTCTCTTCTTCCATTCCAGTGAAATGTTTTTGTTTTTGTTTTGTTTACGTGGATAACAATTCCGTTTTTGGCTGTGGGAAGATGATCTGACCTTTACAATTCGTTCATTGTTTGCAACAAAGCATGTGCCATCAGATATTGTGACGCTGTGACAGATCCCAGATAGTTCAACACAGAATAATATTCGCGAATTTAACGCGAAAGACAAAGGTGAAAAGGTAGAGTCTGTCCCTGGATTGTGAAGATACTCTAGTCCAGCCTATCTGTGGTGAAATTACAGTAATGCAACGTTAAAATTCCTCCATTTATAAAGATAACATGTAAAATAACATGTAGGGATAAAAATATAGGTAAGATATGCCGCTGCTTCTTCACCTACGCCAGCGTTTTCTAGGGTCATTGAAAACTAACTAGTTATAACATGCAGGCTAACGGCCTATCCTTTTAGACGGGGTGGATACGGAGATAAAAAAAAATGCGACGGTCTGAACACGTGTTTGAATCTAAAGTCTAGAAGACGCAATTTGTAGTTTTTAAAGAAAAAATTACGCCACTAGTTGACACAATGTAAGGAATTGGACGAAAAACGACCTTAGCTCTTGTCAGAAACAGACGTATCTTGGACGTTCTACGGTAATTAGTCGTTTTAGTTTGAATATAGCGGCAAACGCCGTGAACGAAGGTACAAAAACAAATTTCAAAACTAACCTTGAAAAAAGTAGGTTTTTTCTTAATAATAAGTTATAGGAGTACAAAAACTAGCTAGTTTGATAGCCCATCTTTACCTGAGAAATAATTTACTTTAATTACACAGACGGACAGATAACACGGAAGATATTGACGAAAGACTGTATTGTTCAATACAGACTAGCCGACAGTTATTTGTGCATACTTCTCACAAAAATCACTTTTGACGCGTCCTTGAGCCTAACGCAGAAAAACAAACTGCATGTGGACAAGGGGCAAAAAAGGGAGGGTAGAAGCTAAAAATAACTTTGCCTCGAAATTGTATAAGTAAGTGGGGAAAAAATTGTGTAGTTTTTTTGTAGTTTCGTCTAAAACCAAGTGTAATTTTGGGAAAAACCAAGTTCGGACTGACAGACCGACATAAATATATTACACACTAGACAGAAACTGGGCCTAAATTGGACATTGTAGTTTAAATATTTGAACGGTAGAGGGGAAGTCCGCTGATTGGACGGAAGCGTTCATATTATAGAACAAAAGTAGAGGCAAGTGCCATTTTGTTGAAGACTGTCCATATACACAGATCGTTAATGTAGAACTGTGACGTTCATGAATATTATATATTACCAGTGGGACGCCATAGTCTAGCCAGCAGCTCAGCTGAGTTTTGCTAGTACAACGTAACTGTGTTTTCAAAATTGAATTTTGAGTTTCTGGTCTGGCACTGCGCTAGTGCCAGATGCTTTGAAAGAGGTCCAAGAGTGGATGCCTAAGAAGCCTACCATTTTACTTCAGCACCTGTGAGGAATGGGCCACTTGTATTCTTTACTACATCGTCACAGGCCAGATAAGTTGAAAACCTGGCCTGCTGTGGATTCATCAAATTTTTCCACAATAAAATAAATAAAAATCCTGGTGTTTAAAAACTATACCTCAGTTCCATATTTCAAAGACAATGATTATTGTAAACAGAGATCGGGTATGATGACACCACCCGACTAGACATTTAGTGCTAGTTTTCCAAAGACACTGTAGTTGTGTTAATATTAACCAATGTAACGATATATCTATGTACAAAATTTTCATTTTTATTATTCAACATATATATATATATATATATATATATATATATATATATATATATATATATATATATATATATATATATATATATATATATATATATATATATATATATATATATATATATATATATATATATGCATTTTTATTGATAAATACATATTGTTTCATACGTCCTGACCAGAAGAAAATTTGGTTCAGGACTAAATAAATTCTAAAAAATTGTAAAATTTAAATTCTAAAGCCAGTGTTAGTTGATTTGATCATAGAGCTTATTATTATTAGACTTAGTGTTTACATGTGTGTGTCTGTGTATTTAATTACCTACACATCACATTTCATTACCCTAGACATTAAACGTAGCTAACATACATAATAGCAGAATAAGTCTGTTTGAGGTCATAAGTGGTAGCAGAAAGGCATTCTGTAACTCACATAAACTGTTATCTTCAGGAGCCTTCACAGCTGACCTCATCCAGTACACTAGGTAACATAGCAACCTCGCAATAACATCAAAAAACCACTACAAATATTGGGGGCTCGTCCGGGATTTAGATTTACCAAAGATATTAGGGTCTCCTGGTCCGGGAATTAAACTATTGGGGGCATAAGTTGTATAAATTTAACAGTGTCCCTAAAATTAAAAGTGGAAAATAAAAGTTGATGAATCTTCACAGCCAGTGGTAATTAATTAATTGGTATATTACCTTAGTAATTGGATTTTGTAATTTACCTTAGTCATTGATAAATTGTGTGATATAGTATGGCAGATCTAGCCAAATTCAGATCGGCTGCTGTGCTGACGGCTAAGGAAATGAACATGGATGGTCAAGTTTTAATCCAGTATGTAACTTCAGAATGTGACAAGTATATTGAAAGGGAAGATAGGAGGTTAGCTGAAGAGAAGAGGTTACAAATTGAGGCTGACAAAGAACTTAAAAGGCTGCAAATTGAGGCTGACAGGGAGGCTAGGGCATTGGAGGCAGATAGGGAGGCTGAAATAAAGAGGCTCCAATTAGAAGAAAAAAGGCTGAAAGGGAAGCAGAGGAAAAGAGACAGGCTGCTGAAAGAGAGGAAAAGAGACAGGCTGCTGAAAGAGAGGAAAAGAGACAGGCTGCTGAAAGAGAGGAAAAGAGACAGGCTGCTGAGGCAGAAGATAGAAGATTGCAAAGGGAGCACGAATTACGACTAAGGGAGTTGGAAATTCAAGGCCATGCTCCTGAAAATGGTGCCAGCCCCTTTCCCTCCGATGCCACGCCTAGTCAGGGAGCCTCAACCTCAGCTATGGGGTTTCATTTAGACCATTTTGTTGAGAAAGACGATGACATAGAGGGGTACCTAAGTAGATTTGAACTATTGGCTACTACGTATGGGTTTGAGAGAGAGAAATGGAGTCTTAAGTTATCCCAGGGGCTTAGGGGTACTTCTTATGAAGTTTTTGCTAAAATGAATAGAGACGACCAAGACAATTATGACATGCTAAAGCAGGCTCTGTTATTGAGATATGAAAAGAATGGTGAATTTTATCGTAAGAAGT
Source organism: Oreohelix idahoensis (assembly GCA_024509875.1). Classification (NCBI taxonomy): domain Eukaryota; kingdom Metazoa; phylum Mollusca; class Gastropoda; order Stylommatophora; family Oreohelicidae; genus Oreohelix; species Oreohelix idahoensis. The sequence continues at coordinate 49,587 of JAMPIV010011803.1, read as the reverse complement.
TTAGAAATGCCAAACTTTTGTCTGGGGAGACATACCACCAATTCTCTGCCAGACTGGAAACCTATTTGGAGAAATGGACTGCTCGGGAAGACCCAAGATCTCAAAGAAATGATCATGATAGAGCAATTAAGAGAGTCCATGGCTCCAGACCTGAGAAAATTTCTCATGTAACAAGGTGCAGAGAGGTTGGGGGAGGTTTTGAATGTGGCTGAGAGGTATCAAGCAGCCCAGGCAGAGGTAGTTGGCTCTAAAAAGAAACATATAGAAAATTTTAAAGCCCCACAGCACTTTAATAAATTTGATACCAGAGAACAAGGTAATAAAGGTAGGACAAACTTTGATAGGCCACGAAATGATTATCGTGATAGAAACTCACAGTTCAATGACCAAAAATATAATGAAAGAAAACCTTTTAACCAAGGAAAGAGGTGGTGCAAATGGTGTAAGAAGGACAACCATAACACCGAATTTTGTAAAAGGAAACCTTCAAACATTGCTGCAATGAAATCGGGGAACCAGAGATTAAAGGTTAATCCTAATGGACAGCAGGAACCTTATCACCCCCAGTTTGTGAGGATGTTATTTGTAATGGGGTCACCATAAGGTGCCTATATGATACAGGTTTGGATTATGATTCAGTTGTGAAGACTAGCCTAGTGGACCCAAGTCAGTATACCACCGAAACAGTGGAAATACAAGGGGCGACTAAGGACATACCACTCATGACACTTCCCATCGCAAGGATAACGGTGAAAACTCGCTATGTGGAAGGAGAAATCAGAGCAGCAGTGATAGATGAACCAATCTACCCTCTGATATTGGGGTGTATATACGTCTTCTTGGGGAATCCCGAGAGACCTGTGATCATGGCGACAGTGCAGACCAGGTCACAGCCAAAGGAGGAAGAAGGTGAACCTATAAATGCTCATCCAGAAGAGATGAGGAAGGCGCAGGCTGAGGATAGGACACTCAAGCCATGTTTTAAAAAATTGCCCAAATGCCACACACCTCCAAGCAAGGGAGAGTATTTTATGAAGAACAAATTGCTATACAGGAAGGCCGGAACTGGAACAAATGGTCACAACCAGCTGGTTCTTCCCACTTCATATAGGGATAAAGTGATGGAACTAGGGCATGCGATTCCCTTCAGTGGTCACATGGGGATCAGCGCCACAGGACAGCGTATAGCTTGTCATTACTTCTGGCCAGGGATAACGGAAGATATAAAAAGATATGTCAAATCCTGTCCAGAATGTCAACCTGCCATCAATTGATTCGAACATGTGGCAGAGGCACTACTTACAATATTCACAAGATTAGGATTCCCGCATCAAATCTTGACTGATAATGGCTCACAGTTCAAGGGGAAACTAACGGAAGAAGTTTTTAAGCTATTTCAAGCCAGACACTTTCATTGTAGTCCGTACCATCCACAAGGGAACGGCCAGGTGAGAGGTTCAATGGGACGCTCATTTCTATCCTAAGGAAGCTGGCACATGAGAAACCTGATATGTGGGATCAATTTCTGCCCGCTGCGTTGTTTGCGTATCGGGAAGTACCACATAGTTCAACCGGGATGGCACCCGCAACCCTGTTATTTGGGAGGCCAATAAAAGGTCCATTAGAAGCATTGTTAAGGACCTGGACAGATGAGAAAGCAGAAGAAACTGTTACCTCATCATATCAATATGTGAACGAGCTGACCACTCGTCTGAAAGCTGGATGGAAACTGGCAAATGATAATTTGAGACAAGCCAGGAAGAAACATGCAGCTTATTTTAATAGGAAAGCAAAGGACAGAGAATTAGCTGTGGGAGAGAAAGTGCTTCTTCTACTACCCGGCAACCATAATAAGTTGCAAATTGGATGGCAAGGTCCATATACGGTTCTAGAGAAGGTGTCTAGAACAAACTATAAAATTGACAAAAAGGGGAAGAAGAAAATATATCATGTGAACATTTTAAAGAAGTATCTGGACAGACCAATCCAGGAAGGCACCCCTTACTGACCTTGGCTATCGCCACTGAAATGAAAAAGGAACCACTCACCTCACATGAATACCCATTACACCTCTGTGAGACAGCCGCACAGGTAAAAGTCAGTAAGCACCTGACTAAAAATCAGAGGGAGAGAGTTCCAACATTTTCTGGAGGAACATACGGATGTGTTAACAGATAAACCGGGGCATACTAATTTGCTACAGTATGACATGAAGCTGGTAGACTCAACACCAATCTGTATGAGAGCCTATTCTGTTCCGTTCGCTAAGGAGAAGACATTGAAAGAGGAGATAGATTATTTGTTGAAAGAAGGGATTATTTCTCACAGTGAATCTTCTTTTAGCTCCAGTGTAGTTTTGTTGAGGAAACCGTCTGGGGAACATAGACTGTGCATAGATTACAGGAAACTGAATGCTGTCACAGAAGGTCAGGTGGATCCATTACCGGACACAAAACAGTTATTTGCCAGATTGAACAAGGCAAAATACTTTTCGAAGGTGGATCTTAGTAAAGGCTATTACCAGATTCCAGTGAAGCCTGAAGTTAGACCTTATTTAGCTTTTACCACCTCCGAAGGACATTATGAATTCAACATGCTACCATTCGGATTGAAAAATGCTCCGAGTGTATTTTCTAGGATGATGCGCAAATTGTTGGATCCCTTGAATAATCCATGTATCACAAATTTCATGGATGATATTCTCATCGGCACAGAAACATTTGAAGAACACATTAACTCTCTGAATATGTTATTTGATAGGCTCAGAGAAGCGAACTTAACTGCTAGACCAACAAAGTGTTGTATTGGATGCAAAGAGTTGGAATTCTTGGGACATACTGTATATCAGGGTAACATGACCCCTGTCACAAAATTGACCATGATACAACGTTAAAATATCTCCAATGATACAACGTAGGGATAAAAACTAATGCGTAAGCTGCTAGAATACATGATCGCCCACGCCGCGGGTCATCACCCGCCATGGAAATTAAATTGTTAGACTTGAAGGCAAAACGGAACGGGATGAGAAAGGAGATCAAAAGGAAAAATCTGACTGAACGCGTGCTTGAAACTAGCAATGCTAAAAGGCGCAAGTGGTGGGGAAAGGAGGAAAAAGTCACGTCCCCAAGTTGACATAAAGTAAAGAAATCGACAAAAGGGACCTTGGATATTATACGGCACCGTCATTTCTTGGACGCTTTTGCGATAACTTGGCCCGTTTATTTGAATGCAGTGATGAGAAGATTCTAGAAAATATTTGAAAAGTAACTTTTCTTAATAATAATGTTAGGAATATAAAACCTAGCTGGCCGGATGGCCCATCTTGAGCAGTGAAATAATATGCTTTCATTTATACAGACGGATAGATAATACGAAAGATATTGACAAAAGACTGTGTTGTTCATATCAGCGAACGTCTGCATTGAGATAAAACATGTCACTAATTTTCAAAAATTGTGGCCTTGAAGACGCAAGTGCTAAAATCTAGTTGGAATGAAGAGACGGGGTGGGATGGTGAATTGTGGCTAAAAATAACTTTAAAAGGCAAAATTGTGTAGGGGAAGGCAGGGTTGGTTCAAAAAACAAGTGTTTTTTTGTGTGAAAACGCAAGTAGAGACGGACGGATCAACAGACAATAAGGCATACTTGACTGAGGTATGACTGAAATGACTTATTGGTAGGATATTTGAATTTGAAAAAGAAAAGGCAGTGATTGGCCCTAGATGAAGATATTATCGGCGCTCAGACGCGCATTTTGTGCCATTCAGTATAAGTTGTCCTGGTAGACACAGTGAATTATTAAGTGGTGTAATTCCCAGAAGCTATTGAAATATTTAGAGGGACGCCATCATAAGGCCAGCAGCTCAGCTGAGTTTTGCTAGCATTTATTTAACTGTGTTCTATATTCATAATTCTGGTAAGACTGAAATTATTTCTTTGTACATTTTAATATTGGTTTAAGGTTCGAGTGATTTGATACTGCAATAGCATAATCTGTTCCTTACAACAAGTAAGGGTTCGCTCTAGACCCCCGCCCCAGTTCAGGGTCTAGAGACAAATAAAATACATAAACTCCAGCAAGGATTAGGAAGGACAGATCAAGTGTTGAGATCAGTGAAACATATCACCTATCCTATTCTATGGCAAGAAACTAATGAACATATTTCAGAATCTGTAGTCTGGGAGAACTTAGCCTATGTGAAACCAACTTGGTAAGATGTGTTGTTTGGTCAGAAAGATCTGACCCGTCTATGTGGTGTGGTTGTTGTGTAGTGTTGTGTCCAGAAATGGTTAGAGGATGGAATTCTGACACATGACTAATACTTTGATTGCAGAGCTGTGAGTTTCAGTTGGCACCAATGCGGTGTCAAATGAGTTGTTGAATTTTACGAGAGTGGACCCGTGCAGTAACATTTTGTCAGAGCAGCCTATTATAGCCCCCAAGCACGGAGAGGTGGGGCCACCAACCTTCTGATATTGCCCCCAAGCGCGGAGAGGTGGGGCCACCAGACTTCTGATATTGCCCCCAAGCACGGAGAGGTGGGGCCACCAGATCTCAGCACCAGAGCTACACCTTCAAGTTACGTGAGCGCCTGGTCTGCTGATAATTCACCAACTCAACTTATTTGCTAACACACCCATAAAATTCCATCAAATAACTGGACAATGTGTAGTCACCATAGACAGGGAGTGATCAGGCCACCCCAACAACACATCCATTAAATGTTCTCCCAAAATAGATTACTACTATAAACAGTAATAATATTAACTAGTCTAGTAACATATATATGTACACACCTTGCATTTATTATGGAATATTCATGCATTTCTTTCATAATTGATAAACCTTTCATATGTTCTGGCCAAAATAAAACCTTGGTCCAGAACAAATAAATGTAAGAAAATTACTATCAAAATTTTACACAACTGAGTTAGTTCCGTGTATTATAACATTTTATTAATATTATTAGACTTAGTAAATATCTGTGTGTGTGTCTGTAAACTACCACAACACATTACATATCATTACCCTAGACATTTAATGTAGCCACATTCATTAGAAAAAAAGATAGGTGTGAGGTCGTAGTGGTAGCAAGAAGGGCCTTCTGACAATTCACAGCTACATTTTATCTCAGGAGCCTTCACAGCTGACCTCATGCATCACACGTAGTAATATCCCCATCATACAATACCATCAAACCCACTACAACCCCTGACCCCAAGAACTTGGAAAAACTGCATAGAGCACCTAGACCGCAAACAAAAAAAGACGTGCGATCATTCGTGTCGTTATGTGGGTTTTACCAAAAATATATTAAAAATTTTAACTCTATATGTGCTCCTCTGACTGATCTGACTCGCAAGGGAAATCCAGATAAAATTGTTTGGTCAGCGCAATGTGAATTGGCATTTCAAGAGTTAAAGGAAAAACTCACTAGCAAGCCTATTCTCAAATTGCCTGATTTGACTCAGGACTTTGTGGTGAGAACAGACGCAAGCAACGTAGGCCTGTGGGCCACTTTGTTGCAAAGGTCCTCTTCACCCAATGGGGAACTGAACCCAGTCACTTATGCTAGCCGCAAGTTGAACAAAGCGGAACAAGGATATTCCACAAGCGAAAAAGAGTGTTTAGCGTTAATCTAGGCAATAAAAAAGTTCCAAATCTATCTGTATGGTAGGACTTTTGTGGTCCAGACAGATCACCAGCCTCTCGTGTTCTTATCTCTGGCCAAGCATGAAAATGCAAGATTGTTAAGATGGTCTTTATTGTTGCAACCATATCAGTTTAATATTGAATATATCCCGGGATCACAGAATGTCGGTGCAGATTTCCTCAGTAGGCACCCCTGTGATCAAAATTAGAGTAGTTGGCAGGCGTGAGGAGTTAATTTTATCTATGTGTATCACTGGTTTTGGAACTCGCTTTAGTGCATGTTCTCAGGTAGGGAGATGTGTGGTGAAATTACAGTGATGCAACGTTAAAATTCTTCCATTTATAAAGATAACAGGTAAAATAACATATGGGCCTTGTGCACTTGGGTCCCCTCTACACCTCGTTTCACGGGGTAGAAGAGGTTCCGATTATGAGATGAGATGAGATAACATATAGGGATAAAAATATAGGTAAGATATGCCACTGCTTCTTCACCTACGCCAGCGTTTTCTAGGGTAATTGAAAACTAACTAGTTATAACATGCAGACTAACGGCCTATCCTTTTAGACGGGGTGGAAACGGAGATAAAAAAATGCGACGGTCTGAACACGTGTTTGAATCTAAAGTCTAGAAGACGCAATTTGTAGTTTTTAAAAAATAATTACGCCACTAGTTGACACAATGTAAGGAATTGGACGAAAAACGGCCTTAGCTCTTGTCAGAAACAGACGTATCTTGGACGTTCTACGGTAATTAGTCGTTTTAGTTTGAATATAGCGGCAAACGCCGTGAACGAAGGTACAAAAACAAATTTCAAAACTAACCTTGAAAAAAGTAGGTTTTTTCTTAATAATAAGTTTAGGAGTATAAAAGCTAGCTAGTTTGATAGCCCATCTTTACCTGAGAAATAATATACTTTTAATTACACAGACGGACAGATAACACGGAAGATATTGACGAAAGACTGTATTGTTCAATACAGACTAGCCGACAGTTATTTGTGCATACTTCTCACAAAAATCACTTTTGACGCGTCCTTGAGCCTAACGCAGAAAAACAAACTGCATGTGGACAAGGGGCAAAAAAGGGAGGGTAGAAGCTAAAAATAACTTTGCCTCGAAATTGTATAAGTAAGTGGGGAAAAAATTGTGTAGTTTTTTTGTAGTTTCGTCTAAAACCAAGTGTAATTTTGGGAAAAACCAAGTTCGGACTGACAGACCGACATAAATATATTACACACTAGACAGAAACTGGACCTAAATTGGACATTGTAGTTTAAATATTTGAACGGTAGAGGGGAAGTCCGCTGATTGGACGGAAGCGTTCATATTATAGAAAAAAAGTAGAGGCAAGTGCCATTTTGTTGAAGACTGTCCATATACACAGATCGTTAATGTAGAACTGTGACGTTCATGAATATTATATATTACCAGTGGGACGCCATAGTCTAGCCAGCAGCTCAGCTGAGTTTTGCTAGTACAACGTAACTGTGTTTTCAAAATTGAATTGTGAGTTTCTGGTCTGGCACTGCGCTAGTGCCAGATGCTTTGAAAGAGGTCCAAGAGTGGATGCCTAAGAAGCCTACCATTTTACTTCAGCACATGTGAGGAGTGGGCCACTTGTATTCTTTACTACATCGTCACAGGCCAGATAAGTTGAAAACCTGGCCTGCTTTGGATTCATCAAATTTTTCCACAATAAAATAAATAAAAATCCTGGTGTTTAAAAACTATACCTCAGTTCCATATTTCAAAGGCAATGACTATTGTAAACAGAGATCGGGTATGATGACACCACCCGACTAGACATCCAGTGCTAGTTTTCCAAAGACACTGTAGTTAGTGTTAATATTAACCAATGTAACGATATATCTATGTACAAAATTTTCATTTTTATTATATATATATATATATATATATATATATATATATATATATATATATATATAGATATATATATATATATATATATATATATATATATATATATATATATATATATATATATATGCACTTTTATTGATAAATACATATTGTTTCATACGTCCTGACCAGAAGAAAATTTGGTTCAGGACTAAATAAATTCTAAAAAAATTGTAAAATTTAAATTCTAAAGCCAGTGTTAGTTGATTTGATCATAGAGCTTATTATTATTAGACTTAGTGTTTACATGTGTGTGTCTGTGTATTTAATTACCTACACATCACATTTCATTACCCTAGACATTAAACGTAGCTAACATACATAATAGCAGAATAAGTCTGTTTGAGGTCATAAGTGGTAGCAGAAAGGCATTCTGTAACTCACATAAACTGTTATCTTCAGGAGCCTTCACAGCTGACCTCATCCAGTACACTAGGTAACATAGCAACCTCGCAATAACATCAAAAAACCACTACACTATCTTACGACTGAAATTTGTTTATTAGACAGTTTACCTTCATGTATATATTACCAAATACACTATTAACCACTCACATACACACACACTGATTCGTGACGACAAGTAGACACACAAACGTGAAACTATATATTGGGCCGAGCTGACCAACACAGGTAATTAAGTTTTATGTTAAGTTTATTTACCATAGAAAAACTTCACATCTAGTATCAATAGCAATAGAAAAATCATAGGTTACAGAAATCATAAAGAAATGAACCCCATAAGTGCAATCCTCTCTGTTGAGACAAGATCCCACAAGAAGAAGTTAATTAACCCCCAAAAGGTCAAAAGATTAGCACTATGGTATAGAATTTGGCTATACTGTAAAGAACAGAGTTCCTAATTGATATATTCTGAAAAATAACAGTATTAGCAAAACAAAAGAAATGCAAAACAACGTGAGTACAATGATTATACAATAGAAGAATTATTCATTCCTTCTTTCTCTCGCTTCAGGCAACCTGTGGCCACGTTCATTCGCGCTTACATAATTGTTGATTAACAACATCTGGAACATATCTCCGTGGTACAAACAGCAAATCCAGTGTTGGGTTGTTTTGGCAAAATAAGCCCCAGCTCCTCAAAGTTTGATTAATCCTGTTATTTGGGGAACGCTTACTTCGTTACTGTTAATTGGATCTGTTTATGTCACCTCAATTAGTCCAGGTAGGAAAATAATTACGAGATCTAGTGTTCACAGTGTCAGTAGCTTGTAATTCCAATAATTAAAGAGAATGTCAGGTATGCAAATCTCTCGGNGGGGGGGGGGGGGGGGGGGGGGGGGGGGGGGGAGGAGGGGAAATCCTCGTCACAACACAGTGATCGGTAGTTGGGAAATAATAATTGTTGATAATTTCGCCACAGCGGGCTGAATATATATAAAAATAAAAAAAGAAATCTGGATAGCTATAGGTCCAGTTACAATTATTCTTATAGTCTTTTGTTGGTACTCTCTCTCTCTCTCTCTCTCTCTTTCGAAGACCCGATATTTATATAAGAATGTTTTTGGTACTGTTGGACTTAGACCCGTTTTCTCAGATTCAGGCCGCTGGTAGTTTTTGGTTTGTGACCCGTACTGGATTTATAGGAAGAAAATACAAAGCATTTAATCACACTATCAGTATGTATCCTAACCCGCGTAAAGGTATAATTTTATTTCCCACTCGGTTATTAGATTTGATTAGAAAACACAAGTGTAAAGCTTATCTTATCGTTCTTATTAACCCGTGAAATAAATTCTAGTCATTTACAAAATTACTCATAATGAATTAGAAATAAATATATATTTCGTCAGTACTCATAATGAATAGTGCATTTACTAGTCGATTAAAATATCTCTTTCTGGTTAATTGCAATTAATCAAGTTTACATTACAGCTGGAAGAATTATATAGTTTACATTATATAGCTGGAAATTATATATATATATATATATATATATATATAATATATATATATAGCCAATTAACACCGTAAATCCTAGTGAAATATAAAATGACGAACTTTAACAATTAAATCACTCAAAAATGCTAGTATAATATTTACCGCAACATAGAAATTCACTATCTCCAATCGAAATACTAAGTAATTCCACTAGTACAATGGTCTAGAAATCGAAGCTAGATGTTCTGAAAATTCTGTGGCTACAAGATAAATGATTTTAAAAGCTGGGATATATATATATGAAATTGGTCTTAATTCGCTAGCTCTTGCGAGGTATCACGCCTTGCCCGTATTTGTGGGGAAATCTGCGGTCGATTCCTGAATCAAAGCTTTAATTCTCACTTCTGCCGACCGCTAGACTTTGGCAACGAGCAAACAGTCTTTTGATCTCCGCTCGTTCCGTAGCAATTACATTCTCTCTGGGATCACGAACGCTGGTTATCGCCCCTTTGATTTTCTTCATTCGCTTAACTCCCCCTTTCCTCTCGCTACGTGCATCATAGTCTGATCTGTCACTATTTCAACGGTTGCCCAATCGCCGGCGTTATAATTCAGTTAACGGCTCTTACTAGCTAGTTGTTTACCTGTCCCGTCGTGGACTAGTTAATAGGTCTGTTTATAAACATTCCTAGTGCCTGTAAGACATAGAGAAACGAAGATAGGCGTGGCTAAATTATGAGTTCGACAGACATCGAAGCGCATGCCTTCTGTGTTACAAAACGTGAATATTAATAAGCAAGCAAAGGTGGAAAACAGGTGGAAGCAAAAACGTGTGGATTCATGTAATATATTTACATAACTCTGTCACAGTACGTGCGCTTGTATCTTCTAAATCATAGTTGTTCCTACTGCTCGTGCAGAATATAGATTCTAAATGTGCCGTATGCCTTTTCCATGCATTCATATATGATTCATTCTTTTTTTGCGCAAGTGCTTTATTTTTATTTGAATCTTCCTTGATTCTTTTCACCACTATGTTTACACTTTCTAAACTAAATTCTTGCAGGGTACAAACGTAAAAATGCAACATTACACCCTACTTCACTCTGAGGACATAGAGATTGTAATTCCGTCATTTGTTTTGTTCTTTCAAGGATTCAGTTAGTAGCTGATTCAGAAGCCTTCTTCTGTAATATATAAAGCATGAACAGTGTCTTATTTATCTGCTTTTGCCACACTTTAAACTGGAGTGCGGCAGGGTGACAGTATTTCTGTGATAGTTTCATTGATTCTCAACCCAACTTCTAACCCAGGTTCTTTTGCTTGTGTGATTGTTGTTACGTTGACCCTTGTGTATGTTCTCGACTTAGTGTACCCTTGTCTTATGTTCACTGGCTGTAATTGTAGGCGCCGTACCTTTGTGGCCTACCTTGTTTCTATGACCACTGAATGAGATCAAATTATCTGACAAATATAATACTTGGAAGGACTTGACGACTCAGAGCTGACAACAAAAGTTCTTTATTAGTTGTCAAGGAACATAGTCACAACTTGGCTACCTCCGAGCCTGATTATCAATAAATATACATATGAGACTTCATTGATGACACTCCTACATCACGTACTGCACTGGTCAAGAACTAATGTTATTATCTCTTGATTAGCTCAGGATCTCTGCTGTCTACTTTGTTATTCTATCCACCCATCACTACTACACATCACTACTGATTAATGGGCTGTTCTCCATCTATTAAAATTGCTTCGAAGTATTGTCTGGGTCACCACCAGTGCTGGTAATTTCTTCGTAGTTATAAACTATTCTTTGTACTACCTGCCCTATATGTCCGACGCTGGACCACTGCTTTAACACTTGTCCTTGTCTATCTGCTCTCAGCTAATTACACGAGTGTTTACATACCAGAATAAAACTGCTGGCGATATCTGCTGGACACAGCTCGACATGAAAAACTATTTGTTATGGAAATATCTTGCATCAGTCTTCTTCTCTTCTTCTCTGCACACTGCAGCAGTACCATAAGCAACATGGCACCTCAGCTGTCCATAACATGGTAGATGGTCGTACGATTAGTCTAATTTCTAACCTGCTCTCAGCTGACGACCATTGAAGAGTGTTCTCAACTCTTTACTTCCCCCACGGGTTTCTCGTGACACAATGGTGACCTAAAACGAAGTCCCACTACTCATAAATTATTCTTACATATTCCTATCCCAGTTCTCTCCCTTTCCTATCACATTTCCTGGTACTGGCTATAGATTGGATTACGAAAACAAGAGTATACGTCAGCAGAATTGGAATTCACTAGCGTTAGATAAAACGGCGAGACGATTTAGATTTTACTGATGACTTGGCTTATCTATCCACAGCTCGAGGGATCTCAGCCTTTTTCAGACCTCGTATTTCGTTGGCTTTTAACAAAGCATCCCGTACCCCGTATTCAATATGAACGGAAGTACATTTTCGAGTTGACCGTGTATATGCACATAAAAAATGTATAAATAAGCAGATTAATTAATTTTCCATAAAGAAAACTATTATGTACATAAAACACTGTTAATATAATAGTTAAATGTTGATCATAACACAGACAAATAAATTATTGAGATCATTGTCATAACACAGACAAATAAATTATTGAGACCATTGTCATAACACAGACAAATAAATTAATGAGACCATTGTCATAACACAGACAAATAAATTAATGAGACCATTGTCATAACACAGACAAATAAATTAATGAGACCATTGTCATAACACAGACAAATAAATTAACGAGACCATAAACAGACAAATAAACTAATGAGACCATTGTCATAACACAGACAAATAAATTAATGAGACCATTGTCATAACACAGACAAATATATTAATGAGACCATTGTCATAACACAGACAAATAAATTAATGAGACCATTGTCATAACACAGACAAATAAATTAATGAGACCATTGTCATAACACAGACAAATAAATTAATGAGACCATTGTCATAACACAGACAAATAAATTAATGAGACCATTGTCATAACACAGACAAATAAATTAATGAGACCATTGTCATAACACAGACAAATAAATTAATGAGACCATTGTCATAACACAGACAAATAAATTAATGAGACCATTGTCATAACACAGACAAATAAATTAATGAGACCATTGTCATAACACAGACAAATAAATTAATGAGACCATTGTCATAACACAGACAAATAAATTAATGAGACCATTGTCATAACACAGACAAATAAATTAATGAGACCATGTCATAACACAGACAAATAAATTAATGAGACCATTGTCATAACACAGACAAATAAATTAATGAGACCATTGTCATAACACAGACAAATAAATTAATGAGACCATTGTCATAACACAGACAACTAAATTAATGAGACCATTGTCATAACAAACACAGACAAATAAATTAACGAGACCATTGTCATAACACAGACAAATAAATTAACGAGACCATTGTCATAACACAGACAAATAAATTAACGAGACCATTGTCATAACACAGACAAATAAATTAACGAGACCATTGTCATAACACAGACAAATAAATTAATGAGACCATTGTCATAACACAGACAAATAAATTAATGAGACCATTGTCATAACACAGACAAATAAATTAATGAGACCATTGTCATAACACAGACAAATAAATTAATGAGACCATTGTCATAACACAGACAAATAAATTAATGAGACCATTGTCATAACACAGACAAATAAATTAATGAGACCATTGTCATAACACAGACAAATAAATTAATGAGACCATTGTCATAACACAGACAAATAAATTAATGAGACCATTGTCATAACACAGACAAATAAATTAATGAGACCATTGTCATAACACAGACAAATAAATTAATGAGACCATTGTCATAACACAGACAAATAAATTAATGAGACCATTGTCATAACACAGACAAATAAATTAATGAGACCATTGTCATAACACAGACAAATAAATTAATGAGACCATTGTCATAACACAGACAAATAAATTAATGAGACCATTGTCATAACACAGACAAATAAATTAATGAGACCATTGTCATAACACAGACAAATAAAATTAATGAGACCATTGTCATAACACAGACAAATAAATTAATGAGACCATTGTCATAACACAGACAAATAAATTAATGAGACCATTGTCATAACACAGACAAATAAATTAATGAGACCATTGTCATAACACAGACAAATAAATTAATGAGACCATTGTCATAACACAGACAAATAAATTAATGAGACCATTGTCATAACACAGACAAATAAATTAATGAGACCATTGTCATAACACAGACAAATAAATTAATGAGACCATTGTCATAACACAGACAAATAAATTAATGAGACCATTGTCATAACACAGACAAATAAATTAATGAGACCATTGTCATAACACAGACAAATAAATTAATGAGACCATTGTCATAACACAGACAAATAAATTAATGAGACCATTGTCATAACACAGACAAATAAATTAATGAGACCATTGTCATAACACAGACAAATAAATTAATGAGACCATTGTCATAATACAGACAAAACTTGAGACATTGTCAACACAGACAAATAAATTAATGAGACCATTATCATAACACAGACAAATAAATTAATGAGACCATTGTCATAACACAGACAAATAAATTAATGAGACCATTGTCATAACACAGACAAATAAATTAATGAGACCATTATCATAACACAGACAACTAAATTAATGAGACCATTATCATAACACAGACAACTAAATTAAAGAGACCATTGTCATAACACAGACAAATAAATTAATGAGACCAGTTTGTATTAGACACAGACAAATTGTAATGAGACATTGTCATAACACAGACAAATAAATTAATGAGACCATTGTCATAACACAGACAAATAAATTAATGAGACCATTGTCATAACACAGACAAAATAAATTAAATAAATTAATGAGACCATTGAGACACAGACAAATAAATTAATGAGACCATTGTCATAACACAGACAAATAAATTAATGAGACCATTGTCATAACACAGACAAATAAATTAATGAGACCATTGTCATAACACAGACAAATAAATTAATGAGACCATTGTCATAACACAGACAAATAAATTAATGAGACCATTGTCATAACACAGACAAATAAATTAATGAGACCATTGTCATAACACAGACAAATAAATTAATGAGACCATTGTCATAACACAGACAAATAAATTAATGAGACCATTGTCATAACACAGACAAATAAATTAATGAGACCATTGTCATAACACAGACAAATAAATTAATGAGACCATTGTCATAACACAGACAAATAAATTAATGAGACCATTGTCATAACACAGACAAATAAATTAATGAGACCATTGTCATAACACAGACAAATAAATTAGGCGAACACAGACAAATTAATGAGACCATTATCATAACACAGACAACTAAATTAATGAGACCATTATCATAACACAGACAACTAAATTAATGAGACCATTATCATAACACAGACAAATAAATTAATGAGACCATTATAATAACACAGACAACTAAATTAATGAGACCATTGATAACCATTTAATGTCATAACACAGACAACTAAATTAATGAGACCATTATCATAACACAGACAACTAAATTAATGAGACCATTGTCATAACACAGACAAATAAATTAATGAGACCATTGTCATAACACAGACAAATAAATTAATGAGACCATTGTCATAACACAGACAAATAAATTAATGAGACCATTGTCATAACACAGACAAATAAATTAATGAGACCATTATAATAACACAGACAAATAAATTAATGAGACCATTGTCATAACACAGACAAATAAATTAATGAGACCATTGTCATAACACAGACAAATAAATTAATGAGACCATTGTCATAACACAGACAAATAAATTAATGAGACCATTGTCATAACACAGACAAATAAATTAATGAGACCATTGTCATAACACAGACAAATAAATTAATGAGACCATTGTCATAACACAGACAAATAAATTAATTGTATAACACAGGACAAATAAATTAATGAGACCCATTGTCATAACACAGACAAATAAATTAATGAGACCATTGTAAATTAATGAGACCATTGTCATAACACAGACAAATAAATTAACGAGACCATTATCATAACACAGACAAATAAATTATTGAGACCATTGTCATAACACAGACAAATAAATTAACGAGACCATTGTCATAACACAGACAAATAACCATTGTCATAACACAGACAAATAAATTAACGAGACCATTGTCATAACACAGACAAATAAATTATTGAGAGCATAGTCATAACACAGACAAATGTCATAACACAGACAACTAAATTAATGAGACCATTATAATAACACAGACAAATAAATTAATGAGACCATTATAATAACACAGACAACTAAATTAATGAGACCATTGTCATAACACAGACAAATAAATTAATGAGACCATTGTCATAACACAGACAAATAAATTAATGAGACCATTGTCATAACACAGACAAATAAATTATTGAGACCATTGTCATAACACAGACAAATAAATTAATGAGACCATTGTCATAACACAGACAAATAAATTAATGAGACCATTGTCATAACACAGACAAATAAATTAATGAGACCATTGTCATAACACAGACAAATAAATTAATGAGACCATTGTCATAACACAGACAACTAAATTAATGAGACCATTATCATAACACAGACAAATAAATTAATGAGACCATTATCATAACACAGACAAATAAATTAATGAGACCATTGTCATAACACAGACAAATGACCATTATCATAACACAGACAACTAAATTAATGAGACCATTGTCATAACACAGACAAATAAATTAACGAGACCATTGTCATAACACAGACAAATAGACCATTGTCATTAACAAAGACCATTGTTAACAAACAGACAAATAAATTAATGAGACATTGTCATAACACAGACAAATAAATTAATGAGACCATTGTCATAACACAGACAAATAAATTAATGAGACCATTGTCATAACACAGACAAATAAATTAATGAGACCATTGTCATAACACAGACAAATAAATTAATGAGACCATTGTCATAACACAGACAAATAACCAGACAAATAAACTAATGAGACCATTGTCATAACACAAACAAATAAATTATTGAGACAATTGTCATAACACAGACAACACAGACAAATAAATTAAACACAGACAAATGAGACCATTGTCATAACACAGACAAATAAATTAATGAGACCATTGTCATAACACAGACAAATAAATTAATGAGACCATTGTCATAACACAGACAAATAAATTAATGAGACCATTGTCATAACACAGACAAATAAATTAATGAGACCATTGTCATAACACAGACAAATAAATTAATGAGACCATTGTCATAACACAGACAAATAAACTAATGAGACCATTGTCATAACACAGACAAATAAATTAATGAGACCATTGTCATAACACAGACAAATAAATTAATGAGACCATTGTCATAACACAGACAAATAAATTAATGAGACCATTGTCATAACACAGACAAATAAATTAATGAGACCATTGTCATAACACAGACAAATAAACTAATGAGACCATTGTCATAACACAGACAAATAAACTAATGAGACCATTGTCATAACACAGACAAATAAATTAATGAGACCATTGTCATAACACAGACAAATAAATTAATGAGACCATTGTCATAACACAGACAAATAAATTAATGAGACCATTGTCATAACACAGACAAATAAACTAATGAGACCATTGTCATAACACAGACAAATAAACTAATAAGACCAATGTCATAACACAGACAAATAAAATGAGACCATTGTCATAACACAGAGACCATTGTCATAACACAGACAAATAAATTAACGAGACCATTGTCATAACACAGACAAATAAATTATTGTCATAACACAGACCAATTGTTGTCATAACACAGACAAATAAATTAATGAGACCATTGTCATAACACAGACAAATAAATTAATGAGACCATTGTCATAACACAGACAAATAAACTAATGAGACCATTGTCATAACACAGACAAATAAATTAATGAGACCATTGTCATAACACAGACAAATAAACTAATGAGACCATTGTCATGAGACCATTGTCATAACACAGACAAATAAATTAATGAGACCATTGTCATAACACAGACAAATAAATTAATGAGACCATTGTCATAACACAGACAAATAAATTAATGAGACCATTGTCATAACACAGACAAATAAATTAATGAGACCATTGTCATAACACAGACAAATAAATTAATGAGACCATTGTCATAACACAGACAAATAAATTAATGAGACCATTGTCATAACACAGACAAATAAATTAATGAGACCATTGTCATAACACAGACAAATAACAAGAGACCACCAAATAACACAGACAAATAAGAATGAGACCATTGTCATAACACAGACAAATAAATTAATGAGATCATTGTCATAACACAGACCATTGTCATAACACAGACAAATAAACTAATGAGACCATTGTCATAACACAGACAAATAAATTAATGAGACTTGTCAAACACAGACAAATGAGACCATTGTCATAAACACACAAATAAATTACAAAACAGAAAAATAACTAATGAGACCATTGTCATAACACAGACAAATAAATTAATGAGACCATTGTCATAACACAGACAAATCATAGACATTGTCAGACAAATAAACTATGAGACCATTGTCATAAACACAGACAAACAAATAAATTAATGAGACCATTGTCATAACACAGACAAATAAATTAATGAGACCATTGTCATAACACAGACAAATAAATTAATGAGACCATTGTCATAACACAGACAAATAAATTAATGAGACCATTGTCATAACACAGACAAATAAATTAACGAGACCATTATCATAACACAGACAAATAAATTATTGAGACCACAGACAAATAAATTGAGACATCATAACACAGACAAATAAATTAATGAGACCATTATCATAACACAGACAACTAAATTAATGAGACCATTATCATAACACAGACAAATAAATTAATGAGACCATTATCATAACACAGACAAATAAATTAATGAGACCATTGTCATAACACAGACAAATAAATTAATGAGACCATTATCATAACACAGACAACTAAATTAATGAGACCATTGTCATAACACAGACAAATAAAGTCATAACACAGACAAATAAACTAATGAGACCATTGTCATAACACAGACAAATAAATTAATGAGACCATTGTCATAACACAGACAAATAAATTAATGAGACCATTGTCATAACACAGACAAATAAATTAATGAGACCATTGTCATAACACAGACAAATAAATTAATGAGACCATTGTCATAACACAGACAAATAAATTAATGAGACCATTGTCATAACACAGACAAATAAACTAATGAGACCATTGTCATAACACAGACAAATAAATTAATGAGACCATTGTCATAACACAGACAAATAAATTAATGAGACCATTGTCATAACACAGACAAATAAACTAATGAGACCATTGTCAATGAGACCATTGTCATAACACAGACAAATAAATTAATGAGACCATTGTCATAACACAGACAAATAAATTAATGAGACCATTGTCATAACACAGACAAATAAATTAATGAGACCATTGTCATAACACAGACAAATAAATTAATGAGACCATTGTCATAACACAGACAAATAAACTAATGAGACCATTGTCATAACACAGACAAATAAATTATTGAGACCATTGTCATAACACAGACAAATAAATTAATGAGACCATTGTCATAACACAGACAAATAAATTAATGAGACCATTATCATAACACAGACAACTAAATTAATGAGACCATTATCATAACACAGACAAATAAATTAATGAGACCATTATCATAACACAGACAAATAAATTAATGAGACCATTATAATAACACAGACAACTAAATTAATGAGACCATTATCATAACACAGACAACTAAATTAATGAGACCATTATCATAACACAGACAAATAAATTAATGAGACCATTGTCATAACACAGACAAATAAATTAATGAGACCATTGTCATAACACAAATAAACAATGACAATAACACAGACAAATAAATTATTGAGACCATTGTCATAACACAGACAAATAAATTAATGAGACCATTGTCATAACACAGACAAATAAATTAATGAGACCATTGTCATAACACAGACAAATAAATTAATGAGACCATTGTCATAACACAGACAAATAAATTAATGAGACCATTATCATAACACAGACAAATAAATTAATGAGACCATTATCATAACACAGACAAATAAATTAATGAGGACCATAAATTAATGAGACCATTATCATAACACAGACAAATAAATTAATGAGACCATTATCATAACACAGACAACTAAATTAATGAGACCATTATCATAACACAGACAAATAAATTAATGAGACCATTATCATAACACAGACAACTAAATTAATGAGACCATTATAATAACACAGACAACTAAATTAATGAGACCATTATAATAACACAGACAACTAAATTAATGAGACCATTATCATAACACAGACAACTAAATTAATGAGACCATTATAATAACACAGACAACTAAATTAATGAGACCATTATCATAACACAGACAACTAAATTAATGAGACCATTATCATAACACAGACAACTAAATTAATGAGACCATTATCATAACACAGACAAATAAATTAATGAGATCATTGATTGTGTTTTAGATCAGTCAAGTTTTAGTCCTAGTACAGTTTTTCAAAGACATACCCTCATATGTTCAGCATCCAATTTTTGTCTTGCCGTGTATTTGACTGAGCAGAAGACTCACCGTTCTCCCTGCTATCCACATTTTTCACTGACGCTGCTATTTTGGGAATATTTCCGTAGAATAATTTAGTTATTTATGAAGTATTCCCCGTAGCCCCTTGACAAGCTTCGCGCAGACCCCGGAGAGTACGCGTAAATACACGATTCTCATCTATCAGTCAATACCCTTTACCTCCCTAAGGAGCATAGGTCATAAAGCTGGATCTCGTATAGTGGAGGCGTCAACAATTCACTCTCTGTGGCAGTATCTGCTTGGGACTCAAAGCTGCTCACCTGTGAGAACATTTTCCGCATGCGCTGACAATACACGAAGTCCCAGGTCATTCAGCAGCAGATTTCCAAAATATCACGAGTTTTTATTATATGCCACCATAATCTTATTACTTTTCAAATTAAGTCTAATTTACTGTATGAATGGTTTAGATTTTGTTTGTTTGTGTTTTTTATTTTTTTTTTAAATTTTTTGTTAATTAATTTATTTTTATTAATTAATTTTTTTCCTCTTTTTATTTTTTTAATTTTTTTAACATACTTAAATTTGATTATGACTGGATGTTACAAATGTATGTTATTATTTTACCTTGATAATGTTGTATGCTTAAATAATGCTCAAAATACATGTGCGATTGAAAGGATACGGTATGTAAGATGACAGAGAGAAGAAGGGCAGAATGTAAGACGGGCCTGCGTGCCCAATTCTTAACCCTTTGAAAATAAAGTTTATTTGTTCGTTGTCACAGAGGTTTTTTGATCATTGAATTGCCTATATCCTCTTCTTTTTCTTTCACCCGTATCCTCTATTTTATTATCACTCTTTACCTTTTTCCTGTATTTTTCGCATCCATTCGTTTGCGAAAAATATTTTCTTTCCCATTCTCAACTTTACCGGTTTCTTTCTCATACTGGTAAACGCATTTATGACATAACGTATCAGTCTCTACACTAGACGGGAGAGCGTTAAATGCATTCTATGGCATTATGTGTCAGTGGATCAAACTGTGAACATATTCGTCTGGCCAGACATAGGAGCAGACATATGTCTACATCTTTCCCTGCACCAGACGAAATACACCGTGAATATTCGCTTTCGCCAGACCTATAGGCGACAAATTTGTCTGCATTTTCACCTGCCACAACGAGTTGTGTCGGCTGAACGCTCAGTGAGGCGCGATAGCCGACATCTCCTCGGCGCAGTTTGAGACATTTGTCTGGAAATCCCAGCTGACAAGGCACTCACGGTTGGCCTGGTCCGCGCGAGGTGTGAAAACGCACGAGTGTCAGTTCATGGTAGTCTTCTAGTTACGTAAGTGTTATAGACGGAAAGGGGTGATTATTTCATTTGCGAAATAAACGTTCACCTCTTTGTCTGTTTGATAGATATTAACCAGAGTTCGAAACTAGATTTTCATTCTTGCTCCTAAATTTTGCAGTAGACAGATCGCTGTGCTAGATCAAAATATATCTGTGTTTTGGCGAAGTCTGAGTTTCTTGGCCATTTTGCCGAGCTCTAGACTACCATTAGATTTCAGTATTCTAGTTCATGGCTTAGTCCGTAGTTCTGTATGGAGGTAAATATATTATATTAAATATCTAGTATTTTGTGGAGTGTTTAAAGGGATAATCGCGTATTTCATATTTCACTAGTTAGATTTGGTGCAGAGTGCTTAATTTATATAGTCTGTATTATTTTCTAGTGACGTGTTTCGGTGGAAAGCAGAATAAATTATAATTTCTAGCTTAAACAACAATGTAGCTCTAATGAATTTAATTTAACTGCTAAATAATCAGACGAGAACAATTTTTCTAAACTAACTTATAAATGCTAGAAGCCTCATGAGTGTTGCCGGAATACGCATGTATTCCTAATTCATGAGGATTGATGATTTTTAAATATAACTTATTGCACGGGAAGTTTTAAATGATAAGTCAAGCTGTACGCTTGCATTTAAAAAAAAAACATAAGTTATATTGAGTACATAATATGTAACATATTTCATGTGTAGTTTTTCGTTATTCGGTGAATACTGGGGTGACCCAAATTTTGCCGGCATTTAGTACAGAGACATACCTGTGAGAAACATAAACATTTTTATCTTTTAACCACGTGGGTTTACAAGTTAACACCTGTCTGACAGTGCGTGTGTCTTCATAAATAGACAGAGTACAACTCTCACTAACGGGTTTTATTAAAGACTAAATGTTTATACTGGGCCTTTGAGCCAGATCAGATTTCTGCACAAACTCTCTATGTACAAATTTAGCCGTTGTGGCAAGTAACATATTAACGTCAGTAACATTCCGACGGAGTTTCGACTAGTGGTGTGGTGACCAAATATAGTCTTTTCCTGAAAGTAGACACCGATCTGACATTCCTCAATTCTAGAAACCTAAGCTATTGACACTGTGCTCGTTGTTAATGTTTCGTGCCTGGACAATTTTAATGTGACCTAAACAGACATCCGAAAAATAAGAACACCCAAGAAATCGTTCCGGAAGCAGAGAATTCATCCCGTCTTTTTGGAACTGGGGATTTCTTGGTCAAAGACTGCCTTTGACGACTCTGTATGTGAGGGTCCTATAAATTGTGTTTTCCAGAAGTGGCTATCAAAGCTGTGAGTATGAACATGTGCACGTGTGCTCGGCTGAATGAATAGAGTGAATGCAGGACGGAGTGATTTCTTTATTGTTGTAATTGGGCACCCATTTTGCTATCTTAACTTTCTGTATGCAAGTATTGCTAATCATATTTCCCTTAAAATAGAGCAGAGATATCAAGTCTGTCCATACCTTAAGAAGGGGAAATATTAGACCTAATCCTATGTTTCCTTGGGGCTATCACTTTCTTCCAACAGGACTGTGGGCATACCTCGAGGGATAAGATCTAACTGTGGGTCTATCATTTCTTGTAGAAATTCCTTGATTTTTTATGACTATGTGTATATGCTTTGATGTAATTTCTATGTGTTGTGAAGAAATTTTAGATGATAATTAAAATTTCTCTTGAAATTAATCAGCGTGTTGGTCAGCTCGTTCTAGAATATTTACATAATCATTTGTTATGGTTTCCCTACGTCTGTACGTATAACTGTCGTTGTAGTGAAATTGACAGAGATACAACGGTAAAATACCTCCAAAGATAACATGTAAGGATAAAAACATAATGCGTAGGCTGCTGATAGTACATGATCGCCCAGACCGCGGGTCATCACCCTCCATAAAAATTGACTTGCTAGACAGGAGGGGAACGGCGGATAAAAAGGAAAAAATATGACTGGAAAGATTGCGTGAGACTAGAAAGGCTAAGGAGACGCAATTGGGGGGGAAACGGAGAAAAGTCACGTTTCCCAAGTTGACATAAAGTAAGGAACTCGACAGAAGGGACCTTGGATATGTTACGCCACAGTCATTTATTGGTCGCTTTTGCGATACCAAGCCTTTGATTTGAATTCAGCGGCAGAACGCAGATGTTTGGAATATTACAAAAATTAAAAAGTAACTTTTTCGTAATATTAATGTTAGGAATATAAAAATTAGCTGGCCGGATGGCCCATTCTGAGCAGTGAACTAATATGTTCTTAATTTTACAGACGGATAGATAATATTGAAGATAATGACAAAAGACAGTGTTGTTCACATCAGCGACAGACTGTATGAATAAAAAGTGTCGCTATTTGCACAAAAAAACACGACCTTGAGACGCAGGTGTTCAAATCTACTTAGTAGGGAAGCGAAGGGACATTGGTGGGAGCTGTGTCTAAATATAACTTTTAACGACAAAATTTTGGAGGGGAGAGAAAGGTTGGTTCAAAAATCAAGTACGTTTTTGAAAAAAAAAAAAAAAACAAGTAGAGACGGACAGACTAACAGATAAACATCCATACTTGACTGAAGCATGACTGAAATGACTTTAGGGTAGGAAATTTGAATTTGAAATAAACCTAGGCAGTGATTGGCCACAGACAATCATTTTATCGGCGCTCAGACGAGAAGTGGGGCCATTCCTCAATAGTTGTTCGATGATAGACACAGTATTTTAAAGTGTGGTGATTTCCAAATGAAAGAAAGTGAAATAAGTTCAGGGACGCCATACTATAGCCAGCAGCTCAGCTGAGTTTTGCTAGCATTTCTGTGTTCTTTATTCATAATCTGAGCTGTGAGTTTCAGTTGTCAACAAGGCGGTGTCCATTCAGTTGGTGATTTTACTCGAGTGTATCTGTGCAGTACGTTGTGACAGAGACCACTATTATTGCCCGCCAGCACGGAGAGGTGGGACCACCAGATTTCAGCACCAGAGCTACATATGCAAGTTGAGTGAGCCTCTGGTCTGCTGGAAGTTCACCAACGCCTTTTAGTTACTAATACCCCATAAAATTCCTGCAATTTACTGGACACTGTGTAGTCAATATAGACAGGTGTGATGAGTCCACCCCAACAGCACAAGCATTAACTATCCTCCCAAGTAGATGACTACTAGAACATTTTAATAAAACTAACTAGTCTAGTACTTATATATGTACACTCTTGCATTTATTATGTAACATTCCATGCATTTCTTTCATAATTTTTAAATCCTTTTTAAAAAAAAAAAAAAAAGTTCTGGTCAACATAAAACTTGATCCAGAACAAATAAATGTAATATAATTCTATCAAAAATTTTACACTCTTGAGTTAGTTCAGTGTATTATAATATTTGTTAAATATTATTAGTCTGCTTAAATATCTGTGGGTGTATCTATAACTATCACACCACATTACATATCATTACCCTAGACATTTTACATAGCTACATTCATTAAGAAAAAAAATTGAGTGTGAGGTCGTAGTGGTAGCAAGAAAGGCCTTCTGACAATTCACAACTACATTTTATCTCAGGAGCCTTCACAGCTGGCCTCATACATTACATTTAGTAATATCACCATCATACAATACCATCAAACCCACTACATACATTGGGGGCTCGTCCGGGATAATTAGCCCAACAGTAATATTAGGATCTCCTGGTTGGAGAAATAAAATTAGGGGAAAAAAATTGTGAAATTCCCTTTAAAATTAAAAGTGTCCCTGCAGATAAAAGTTGGTGAATCTTCACAGCCAGTGATAATTAATTAGTTAACTGGTTAGTTAGAATTAGTTAGACTATAGTCATAAGAAGTACTTAGTGTATTTACTGGTTAGAGATTTAGCTTGTATATTATTATATTGTCTGAAAAGTATGGCGGAGCTAGCAAAATTCCGATCAGCTGCTGTGCTGACCGCAAAGGAGATGGGAATGGATGGTCAGATTTTAATTCAATATGTAACGGCTGAATGTGATAAATATATTGAAAGGGAAGATAGAAAGGTAGCTGAAGAGAAGAGGTTACAAATTGAGGCTGATAGAGAAATTAAGAGGCTGCAGATTGAGGCAGAAGAAAAACGACAGCAAAGGGAGGCAGAAGAAAAAACGACAGCAAAGGGAGGCAGAAGAAAAAAGGTTGACTGCCGAAAGGGAGGCAGAAGATAGAAGGTTGCAAAGGGAGCACGAATTACGACTAAGGGAGCTGGAATTACAAGGCCCGGCTCCTGAAAATGGTGCCAGCCCTTTTGCCTCAGATGCTACGCCCAGTCTGGGAGCCTCAAACTCAGCTATGGGGTTTCATTTAGACCATTTTGTTGAAAAAGACGATGACATAGAGGGGTACCTAGGACGTTTTGAGTTATTAGCTACTACATATGGGTTAGAGAGAGAGAGGTGGAGTTTAAAGCTATCACAGGGATTGAGAGGTACTTCTTATGAAGTATTTGCCAAAATGAACAGGGAAGACCAAGACAATTATGACATGTTAAAGCAGGCTTTGTTATTAAGGTACGAGAAGAATGGTGAATTTTATCGTAAGAAATTTAGAAATGCCAAACTGTTGTCTGGGGAGACATACCACCAATTCTCTGCTAGACTAGAAACCTATTTGGAGAAATGGACGGCTCTGGGGAAGACCCAAGATCTTAAAGAAATGATCATGATTGAGCAATTGAGAGAGTCCATGGCTCCAGACATGAGAAAATTTCTCATGGAACAAGGTGCAGAGAAGTTGGGGGAAATTTTAAATGTTGCTGAGAGGTATCAGGCAGCTCAGGCAGAGGTAAGTGGTGCTAAAAAGAAGCACATAGACAATTTTAAAGCTCCACAGCAATTTAATAAATTTGATAATAGAGAGCAGGGAAATAAAGGTAGGACAAACTTTGAGCGGCCAAGAAATGACTATCGCCACAGAAACTCACAGTTCAATGACCAAAAGTTCAATGAAAGAAAACCGTTGAACCAAGGAAAAAGATGGTGTAAATGGTGCAAGAAGGATAACCATAACACCGAATTTTGTAGAAGGAAACCTTCAAACATTGCTGCAATGAAGTCGGGGACGCGAAGATTAAAGGTTAATCCTAATGGACAACAGGAACCTTATCACCCCCCAGTTTGTGAGGATGTTATTTGTAATGGGGTCACCATAAGGTGCCTTTATGATACAGGTTTGGATTATGATTCAGTTGTGAAGTCTAGCCTAGTGGACCCAAGTCAGTATACCACAGAAACAGTGGAAATACAAGGGGCGACTAAGGACATACCACTCATGACACTTCCCATCGCAAGGATAACGGTGAAAACTCGCTATGTGGAGGGAGAAATCAGAGCAGCAGTGATAGATGAACCAATCTACCCTCTGATATTGGGGTGTAGATACGTCTTCTTGGGGAATCCCGAGAAACCTGTGATCATGGCGACAGTGCAGACCAGGTCACAGAAGAAGGAGGAAGAAGGTGAACCTATAAATGCTCATCCAGAGGAGATGAGGAAGGCGCAGGCTGAGGATAGGACACTCAAGCCCTGTTTTAAAAAATTGCCCAAATGCCACACACCTCCGAGCAAGGGGGAATATTTCATGAAGAACAAACTCTTATACAGGAAGGCCGGAACTGGAACAAATGGTCACAACCAGCTGGTTCTTCCCACTTCATATAGAGATAAAGTGATGGAACTCGGGCATGCGATTCCCTTCAGTGGTCACATGGGGATCAGCGCCACAGGACAGCGTATAGCTTGTCATTACTTCTGGCCAGGGATAACGGAGGATATAAAAAGATATGTCAAATCCTGCCCAGAATGTCAAAGGGTAGCTCCAAAGCACTGGACTGCTCCTGCAACTCTAGGGGAAATGCCCATAGTGGGAACACCTTTTGAGAGGGTTGCAGTGGATATTGTAGGACCTCTCACTCGGACCAAGAGGAGGAACAGTTACATCCTTACTCTGGTGGACACTTGTTCTATGTGGGGAGAGGCGGTAGCCCTGCCATCAATTGATTCAAAACATGTAGCAGAGGCACTACTTACAATATTTACCCGATTAGGATTCCCGCATCAAATCTTGACGGATAATGGTTCTCAGTTCAAGGGGAAACTAACGGAAGAAGTTTTTAAGCTATTTCAAGCCAGACACTTTCATTGTAGTCCGTACCATCCACAAGGGAACGGCCAGGTAGAGAGGTTCAACGGGACTCTCATTTCTATCCTGAGAAAGCTGGCACACGAAAAACCGGATCTGTGGGATCAATTCCTGCCCGCCGCATTGTTTGCGTACCGGGAGGTACCACATAGTTCAACCGGGATGGCTCCCGCAACTCTGCTATTTGGGAGGCCAATAAAAGGTCCATTAGAAGCTCTATTAAGGACCTGGACAGATGAGAAGGCGGAAGAGACTGTTACCTCATCGTATCAATACGTGAACGAACTGACCACTCGTTTGAAAGCTGGATGGAAACTGGCAAATGATAATTTGAAGCAAGCCAGGAAGAAACATGCAGCATATTTTAATAGGAAGGCAAAGGACAGGGAACTGGCAGTCGGAGAGAAGGTGCTGCTTCTACTACCCGGAAGCCAGAATAAATTACAAATTGGTTGGCAAGGTCCATATACGGTTCTAGAGAAGGTGTCTAGAACAAACTATAAAATTGACAAAAAGGGGAAGGAGAAAGTTTATCATGTAAAACTGTTAAAGAAGTATCTGGACAGACCACTCCAGGAAAGCACCCCCTTATTGACCTTGGCTATTGCAACCCAGATGCAAAAAGAACCACTCACCTCACATGAATACCCATTACATCCTTGTGAAACCGCAGCACAGGTAAAAGTCAGTAAGCACCTGACTAAAAACCAGAGGGAGAGAGTTCAACAGGTTCTGGAGGAACATACAGATGTATTAACAGATAAACCAGGCCATACAAATTTGCTACAGTATGACATGAAACTGGTAGACTCAAACCCAATCTGTATGAGAGCCTATTCTATTCCGTTCGCGAAGGAGAAGGCATTGAAGGAAGAAATAGAGTATTTGTTGAAGGAGGGGATTATTTCGCACAGTGAATCATCTTTTAGTTCTAGTGTCGTTTTGTTGAGAAAACCGTCTGGGGAACACAGACTGTGCATAGATTACAGGAAACTGAATGCTGTCACAGAAGGACAAGTGGATCCATTACCAGACACAAAACAGTTATTTGCCAGACTGAACAAGGCAAAATACTTTTCAAAGGTGGATCTTAGTAAAGGCTATTACCAGATCCCAGTGAAGCCTGAAGTGAGACCTTATTTGGCTTTTAGCACTTCGGATGGACATTATGAATTCAATATGCTACCATTCGGACTGAAAAATGCTCCGAGTGTGTTTTCAAGGATGATGCGCAAATTGTTGGATCCCCTGAATAACCCATGTATCACGAATTTCATGGATGATATTCTCGTCGCCACAGAGACATTTGAAGAACACATTGAAGCTCTGGAGATGTTGTTTGATAGACTTCGGGAGGCGAACTTAACTGCTAGGCCAACAAAATGTTGTATTGGATGCAAAGAGTTGGAATTCTTGGGACACACTGTATATCAGGGTAATATGACCCCTGATCCTAAGAACTTGGAAAAACTGCAGAGAGCACCTAGGCCGCAAACAAAAAAGGACGTGCGATCATTTGTGTCGTTATGCGGATTTTATCAGAAATACATCAAGAATTTTAACGCTATTTGTGCTCCTCTGACTGATCTGACTCGCAAGGGACTTCCAGATAAAATTATTTGGACTGCACAATGTGAACTAGCGTTCCAAGAGTTAAAGGAAAAACTCACTAGCAAGCCTATTCTCAAACTGCCTGATTTGACACAGGACTTTGTCTTAAGAACCGATGCAAGTAATGTAGGACTAGGAGGGGCTTTGTTGCAAAGATCATCTTCACCTGATGGGGAACTGAAACCAGTCGCTTATGCAAGCCGTAAATTGAATAAGGCGGAACAAGGATACTCCACAAGCGAAAAAGAATGTTTAGCGTTAATCTGGGCAATAAAGAAGTTTCAAATCTATCTGTATGGTAGGACTTTTGTGGTGGAGACGGACCATCAGCCTCTCGTATTCTTATCTCAGGCTAAGCATGAAAACGCAAGATTGCTGAGGTGGTCTTTATTGCTTCAACCTTATCAGTTCAGTATCCAATATATCCCAGGCAAATTGAATGTCGGTGCAGATTTCCTCAGTCGGCACCCCTGTGATCAAAATTAGAGTAGTGGCAGACGTGAGGAGTAATTTTACCTATGTGTATCGCTGGTTTTGGAACTTGCCATAGGCATGTTTTCAAGTGGGGAGATGTGTAGTGAAATTGACAGAGATACAACGGTAAAATACCTCCAAAGATAACATGTAAGGATAAAAACATAATGCGTAGGCTGCTGATAGTACATGATCGCCCAGACCGCGGGTCATCACCCTCCATAAAAATTGACTTGCTAGACAGGAGGGGAACGGCGGATAAAAAGGAAAAAATATGACTGGAAAGATTGCGTGAGACTAGAAAGGCTAAGGAGACGCAATTGGGGGGAAACGGAGAAAAGTCACGTTTCCCAAGTTGACATAAAGTAAGGAACTCGACAGAAGGGACCTTGGATATGTTACGCCACAGTCATTTATTGGTCGCTTTTGCGATACCAAGCCTTTGATTTGAATTCAGCGGCAGAACGCAGATGTTTGGAATATTACAAAAATTAAAAAGTAACTTTTTCGTAATATTAATGTTAGGAATATAAAAATTAGCTGGCCGGATGGCCCATTCTGAGCAGTGAACTAATATGTTCTTAATTTTACAGACGGATAGATAATATTGAAGATAATGACAAAAGACAGTGTTGTTCACATCAGCGACAGACTGTATGGAATAAAAAGTGTCGCTATTTGCACAAAAAAACACGACCTTGAGACGCAGGTGTTCAAATCTACTTAGTAGGGAAGCGAAGGGACATTGGTGGGAGCTGTGTCTAAATATAACTTTTAACGACAAAATTTTGGAGGGGAGAGAAAGGTTGGTTCAAAAATCAAGTACGTTTTTGAAAAAAAAAAAAACAAGTAGAGACGGACAGACTAACAGATAAACATCCATACTTGACTGAAGCATGACTGAAATGACTTTAGGGTAGGAAATTTGAATTTGAAATAAACCTAGGCAGTGATTGGCCACAGACAATCATTTTATCGGCGCTCAGACGCGCAAGTGGGGCCATTCCTCAATAGTTGTTCGATGATAGACACAGTATTTTAAAGTGTGGTGATTTCCAAATGAAAGAAAGTGAAATAAGTTCAGGGACGCCATACTATAGCCAGCAGCTCAGCTGAGTTTTGCTAGCATTTCTGTGTTCTTTATTCATAATCTGAGCTGTGAGTTTCAGTTGTCAACAAGGCGGTGTCCATTCAGTTGGTGATTTTACTCGAGTGTATCTGTGCAGTACGTTGTGACAGAGACCACTATTATTGCCCGCCAGCACGGAGAGGTGGGACCACCAGATTTCAGCACCAGAGCTACATATGCAAGTTGAGTGAGCCTCTGGTCTGCTGGAAGTTCACCAACGCCTTTTAGTTACTAATACCCCATAAAATTCCTGCAATTTACTGGACACTGTGTAGTCAATATAGACAGGTGTGATGAGGCCACCCCAACAGCACAAGCATTAACTATCCTCCCAAGTAGATGACTACTAGAACATTTTAATAAAACTAACTAGTCTAGTACTTATATATGTACACTCTTGCATTTATTATGTAACATTCCATGCATTTCTTTCATAATTTTAAATCCTTTTTTTTTAAAAAAAAAGTTCTGGTCAACATAAAACTTGATCCAGAACAAATAAATGTAATATAATTCTATCAAAAATTTTACACTCTTGAGTTAGTTCAGTGTATTATAATATTTGTTAAATATTATTAGTCTGCTTAAATATCTGTGGGTGTATCTATAACTATCACACCACATTACATATCATTACCCTAGACATTTTACATAGCTACATTCATTAAGAAAAAAAAATTGAGTGTGAGGTCGTTTCAGAAGGGACCAACCCAAGTCTTAATTCCCCTATCAAAAATCTACGACATTCGTACCCCAGATTTAGAACCGCTACCATAACTGTAAGCAGATGCCAGTCAAAATGAGAATATGTGATGAGAGATCACAGCAGCTGGGTCTGAAAATACGCAGGAAAAAAAGAAGACAAGGATTATGGTAATAAATACGTCAAATAAAGACCAGATTGCATTCGGTGATATATTCCTACAAGATTTAGACTCATAAATATATCTGGCCGACATTACGGAGAACGATGGAAGAAAAGACAATGATAACAAAATAAGAATACAAAAGGCAATAGGGGATTTCATTGTATTTGAAAATATATGGAAATCTTAAGTAGAGTCTAACACAAAAATAGGAATCTTCAACTCGTATATCATGGCAGGTTCTATTGTATGGCTGTGGAATATGGAGAACAACAAAAACTACAACCGAGACGTTACAGATGTAGTTCCTAATATATAAGACTATGTAGACTGGTTGTTTATCTCTATATAATAAAGCTGAGATCTAGTATCATGAAATCTTTAACACGTCATTCCCCTACGGCAGTATCTGGTAATGGGAAACCAAAATATTTGTACCTGGAGCTGATGACATCAGTATGTAAATACTAGTTGCTACAGCAACCACTTTTGGCAAGAACACATGGGTGCTTTAATAACAGGCTTTCTGCAAAGGGACCCGGGGGGGGGGGGTGGGGAGGGGGGGGGGGGGGGGTGGGGTGTGTGTGTTCCATTGCATTGAAAATATGTGGAAGTCACGCACAAAAATTAAAACAAAAATTAAATTGTCATGGAGAACAAAAAATGGCGACCATACAGTTTCAGGCTTCCATAAATGTGTTCTTGTGCAGTATGTCGGGAGTGAAATTGTATGATAATATCACCTATGTGGAACTGATGAAAAGGACAAAGCGAATACCAATGGAAGAAGAGATGTGATGAAGATGGTAACGTTAGATATGACGCGCACACACACACACCAGCTGATATGTATAACAGGACAGTCCTTCTTCTGGAATCACCACGGTAAAAGAATTAGAGGGGTCCAAAAATTACATGGGTAAAAAAGGGGGGGGGGGGGGGCGGGGGAATTGGACACATGTGTTTGACCTGAAACAGAAATAATTAAAATTGTCAGATACTAGATATGGACAGAAGTTGAGCCGATGGCACAAGACAGGGTAGCATAGTGTGTCTGTTGAAGGTACCGGTATATTCTTCATAAAGAGGTGAAGGGTGAATGTGGCGGTGAATTACTTATATAACGAACGACATCACTTATTCCTCTGTGCGGAAAACAAAAAACACATACACATACAGTCTACGCCCTCGATGAGAACGGATGAAGCAGATCATATTACATGACCCCCAGGGCTGTGGGTGAGTTCTTGTAGTGCCATATGCGCGACCTGGTTTTTGTGTTGCTGTACGCGGGAAAACGTAGAAGGGAGGTGACCCCGTTTCGATTGTCGGCCTTGTTTGAAATTTGTGAGGGCCGGATAGCTATTGTTAACAGGCTCTGACAGACACACGGCTGATGTTTGTGGAACATGTTTCTGATTACACTTCTTACAGAACATTATTATTAATGTTGTTCGTGTTATTAATAATTACCAAGACACACAGAAAGGACAGATAAACAAATCTTTCAACTATTCAAACAATTTGATTCGTGTTTTACTGTGGTCTTTTCAAGTAAGTATTTTAGTATTATAATTTTTTTTTTTTAATTTAAATAAAACCAGTCAGCAGAGTTTATTTGTAAGTATGCAGAAAAATATTTTTATTTTGTTAACAAATTCATTAGGGGAGGGGGAGTGGGGGGGATTTGAAATGCATGACTGTTTGTAGTAGCTATAATCTCTTTAATTTTTTTATTGTATTTTATGGATTCTGTTGCTAGGCAACAGTTTCTGGTAATACTTTTGCGGTGTGTGTGTGTGGGGGGTTTTTTAATTTGTTGTTGTTGGTCGGTGTAAAATTTATAAGGAAGGTAAATAAGGTGACGACTTTTGGAATAATTAGAAATAGATTGGAACCCATATTGTTATGCATATAGCTTACGAACCTATTATGAAAAACACAAACTGCAAAAAAAAAACAAAGAATGTATAAATAAACAAAATCATTTTATGATATACAATTATCTTCTAAAATTGAAAATAGAAAAAAATGAAGAAATTAAAAAAACAAAAACGTTAGGGATACCTCAAATGGGATGGTGGTTTTTGGAACACCCTGTATTTATTGATTTGTTTACTGCTGTAATACTTAATCTGCTGTATATAATTGTGGTGTCTTTTACTTGTCTGTTTTTGTTTTTAATTGACCGCTACTCATGCCGCAGTGACTGCAGAATTGTTTTGTGAATCCTAACACCGCGTGAGTGAAATAGAAAACACAAAATAAAACATTACTGTCGCTTTTAACGACCCTGTCACTTGTTTCTGTTCCTGACCACTTCATAAACAAACTCAGTAAGTATTCTAATTTACTCCGTTACTATTTGAACCCTCTTTGGGTCAAGAGGAGCAAAGGTCATTATTATCTGTCCACTAACTTCGACCCTGACCTAGTTCTCCTCCTCTTCATCATCATCATCAGCATTTTCCTTGTCGCCACTTATGTAACATGGAGCTACTTCTGCAGCTAGGTACCCATACATTAAAACGATCGTGCAGTGATGGTTCCTATCGCGATTTATTTGACATGATGATAGTGTCATGTACAACCTGATGATAGTGTCTCATGTACAACCTGATGATAGTGTCTCATGTACAACCTGATGATAGTGTCTCATGTGCAACCTGATGTTAGTCGCCTCTTGTTCCGACACGCCTAAGGTTCCCTTAGTTCCAGTGGTTCTATTCTTTATGTGTAACCTCCGGGAACTACACGGGTTGTCTTGCTTATTCACCTTGTATTGTGATGGATTAGAGTTCAAGCTTCAGAGTTCGTCTACATGTGTGTCTACCTCACTGTTGGTGTTTGTCTGTAACTATTTTTATGATGGAAAGCAGGTCAAGTTGAAAAAAAAGAATAGGCAAATATTTCACTGGTAACGAGGGATCAGAGCACCATTTCCCGGCTCCGAACACAATATATACCACTGAGCAATCACTTGAACAGAATCCAACCACAATTACACTCCAGAGTGCCAGATCTTTACCTACCCTAATGAAATTTTTGACCATCACCTCTTCAAGTGCCCAGCATTCGATGATGTTAGGAGAATGCTTCTTCCTCCTATGCCAAATAAGTGGAACTACTTACATGGAGCGAAACAACAACTTGCGAAAACATGCAGATACCACTACATGGTATTGGGCCGATACCACTATATGGCATTTGGCAGATACCACTACATGGTATTGGGCCGATACCACTATATAGTATTGGGCCGATACCACTATATGGTATTGGGCCGATACCACTATATGGTATTTGGCCGAAGGGCGAGAGCTCAAACGCCGCTGGATCATCAGTAATAACAACAACAGCTGATGACGAAAACAGGACTGAATAAATCTTTTTTTTTTTTAAGTACCATGTCTCGTGATGTAAGTGATCATATGTCTCTGACACTTCCTATCTCTAATAGTGTTTCTTAGTTCTTTGTTAACTTCTTTCCGTGCCTTAATGTTACATTATCCAGTATGTTCATCTTTGTTGTTCCTTATCTCTGT
Organism: Oreohelix idahoensis; assembly: GCA_024509875.1. NCBI lineage: Eukaryota > Metazoa > Mollusca > Gastropoda > Stylommatophora > Oreohelicidae > Oreohelix > Oreohelix idahoensis. Next base: position 14,056 of record JAMPIV010011803.1, on the reverse strand, counting down.
TTACTCTATATTTTCTGTTGTCACAATATATTACAGTTTTTTTTTCTTCTCATAATATGCCTACAGAGAGTGGATTGCTCCCCCCCCCCCCCCTCTTATGTGAGTATTTAGTTTCCTTTATCGCAGTGGTTTCTGTCATGACATCATCATTACCCTATTTAGACGTCTGTGGTATTCTTCACATTGTTCTGTAAAGCCACATCTCTGTGGCCTCCAAGAGAATGAAACAATATGTAATATAAAAGATCAAGAGATACTTGTCTTGTCATGTTGAACAGAATTTCTGTTGGTTGCAGTAACGCAGAAGAAAAAGAAGTATCTACAGTTCCGCCTCATGTTGGCAGAATGGATAAAACCCAAGAATGAAGAGCCAGTTTACTAACTGCAAACAGGGCGGAGTGCGTTAAGTTCCTAGCGCAGGACAAAACAACGGGAGGGTGACACTGGAGAGTCATGACTGAAGTGGTTAGGCTACATCATGAGAATCATCATCAACTCAGCTCCCGAAGGAACATACTTCTTCACTTTTGTTTATAATGTCTACAGGATGAAGTACACGGCCTCGCGCTCAACCCTCCTTAGTCGCTTTTTACAACATGCTTATTATGTTACAGTGTTACTACTCTTAGCTCGAGCCCCAGGTAACACACTGGTGGTCTCGCGAGAATGGAAACGAATAAATTATCATTACGTGCTTACAACACTAAAAGGTCTGGTTTCAACACCACGTGCTCACGGCAGCCAGGGCACGGGCGGATGTCAAAAACCCAAACTCGATACCATTTTATTAAAAAAAAACAAGTTCCTTTCGCACAAGCCGAGCTTCAGATATTTTTGTCATAGATTACTCACGTTATAAAGGTGTTGTATACAGTTTCCTATTACTTTTAGTCTTCATTATTTATACCATCTTCTTTTTTGTTTTTTCCTTTACCCCTTCATTGTTCTTATTCATTTTTTGTTCTTCCTTCCTCTCATTCTCTTATCTTATTTTCTTCGCTGTTTCCAGAATTGTATTGGTCTTAGCGACACACCCCGTGCTTGTGTGTTCCTTTATGTCTCATCTATGTCATGTCTATGACACACTTGCTATGTTAATGTTTGATTAGAATAATTTGTTGTGAGCGTATAGGTACATTCCTCACTTGGCGTCAGTACGTCTGTTGATATCTGTGCGCTAATTTTCATAAGTGACCCAGTGAGTGACAGACATAGTGAGTCGGTCTGTCACATGATGACCTACTTACTCACTCGACCAAAGTTCATTCCAGTTAACATGACTCTCGTAAATCATACATATCAGGTGATGGAGCAGTTGATGGTACATTCGACGCAAACTGCAGTACTATAAGGGAATTTTCCCGAGATATTGTCCCCGTGAAGTTCCCGGGCGGTCTCTGAAGGGACAAGGGAAGAATAGGACTACTGATCTTTCTGACAGTCATTAAAGTCGGCTAACGTGAGGTTGTGCATGGTGGGGTGGGGGTGGGGGGCTGGCAACTTCATCAGACATCTGTGCAAGAGTTTTATCATGTCAGTTCTGTTCTGCGCAGACAACCATTTATGGTAGTCTGTATCTTTCTGGTTGCCATTTCTGTTGTTCTCTATGTTTCAGAGCTATAATTTGAGTTCACAATTATTAATGTTTGTTGGGTTTTATTGTTATTGATTTTTTTTTATTTCAGTATATTTCCCAATGCAGTGAAAGCTCATCTTCCCTGTTATATTCTTAATTTGCTTTCACTTTGTGTTCCTCCAACCTTGTTTGTTTTGCTACCAAGATATCTGTGTGATTGACTTCTTGCAGGACCTAACCTCCTATTGCATTTTGGCTTTCGTTAGTCGCATTTGTGATCATAATGTGTGTCTTGCCGTTATGTATTTTGAGAACCAATTGCTCTTATCAAGAGTTCTCGTTTTGTCTTGCGTTTAGTTACGGTTAATACGATTATTACAGGCAGGTGGAACGCAACATCTAGATCGTCATGCTATTTTCTCAGTCCACTGAACTCTATTTCTGTTGGTTTTTGTTGCTGTATTCATAATTCAGCCCACAGTGAGTAAGAGAAGAGATAAGAGAAAGGAACCACTCTTGCCGCACTCATTTTCTTATCTCAGAGGGTTCTGAAAGATGTCCTTCATAGAGAGTTCTGTAAGATGTCCTTCATAGAGAGTTCTGTAAGATGTCCTTCATAGAGGGTTCTGTAAGATGTCCTTCATAGAGAGTTCTGTAAGATGTCCTTCATAGAGAGTTCTGTAAGATGTCCTTCATAGAGAGTTCTGTAAGATGTCCTTCATAGAGGGTTCTGTAAGAGGTCCTTCATAGAGAGTTCTGTAAGATGTCCTTCATAGAGGGTTCTGTGAGATGTCCTTCTAGAGAGTTCTGTAAGATGTCCTTCATAGAGAGTTCTATAAGATGTCCTTCATAGAGAGTTCTGTAAGATGTCCTTCATAGAGGGTTCTGTAAGATGTCCTTCATAGAGGGTTCTGTAAGATGTCCTTCATAGAGAGTTCTGTAAGATGTCCTTCATAGAGGGTTCTGTAAGATGTCCTTCATAGAGAGTTCTGTAAGATGTCCTTCATAGAGGGTTCTGTAAGATGTCCTTCATAGAGAGTTCTGTAAGATGTCCTTCATAGAGAGTTCTGTAAGATGTCCTTCATAGAGAGTTCTGTAAGATGTCCTTCATAGAGAGTTCTGTAAGATGTCCTTCATAGAGGGTTCTGTAAGAGGTCCTTCATAGAGAGTTCTGTAAGATGTCCTTCATAGAGGGTTCTGTGAGATGTCCTTCTAGAGAGTTCTGTAAGATGTCCTTCATAGAGAGTTCTGTGAGATGTCCTTCATAGAGAGTTCTGTAAGATGTCCTTCATAGAGGGTTCTGTAAGATGTCCTTCATAGAGGGTTCTGTAAGATGTCCTTCATAGAGAGTTCTGTAAGATGTCCTTCATAGAGGGTTCTGTAAGATGTCCTTCATAGAGAGTTCTGTAAGATGTCCTTCATAGAGAGTTCTGTAAGATGTCCTTCATAGAGAGTTCTGTAAGATGTCCTTCATAGAGAGTTCTGTAAGATGTCCTTCATAGAGGGTTCTGTAAGATGTCCTTCATAGAGAGTTCTGTAAGATGTCCTTCATAGAGAGTTCTGTAAGATGTCCTTCATAGAGAGTTCTGTAAGATGTCCTTCATAGAGAGTTCTGTAAGATGTCCTTCATAGAGGGTTCTGTAAGAGGTCCTTCATAGAGAGTTCTGTAAGATGTCCTTCATAGAGGGTTCTGTGAGATGTCCTTCTAGAGAGTTCTGTAAGATGTCCTTCATAGAGAGTTCTGTAAGATGTCCTTCATAGAGAGTTCTGTAAGATGTCCTTCATAGAGGGTTCTGTAAGATGTCCTTCATAGAGGGTTCTGTAAGATGTCTTTCATAGAGAGTTCTGTAAGATGTCCTTCATAGAGGGTTCTGTAAGATGTCCTTCATAGAGAGTTCTGTAAGATGTCCTTCATAGAGGGTTCTGTAAGATGTCCTTCATAGAGAGTTCTGTAAGATGTCCTTCATAGAGAGTTCTGTAAGATGTCCTTCATAGAGAGTTCTGTAAGATGTCCTTCATAGAGAGTTCTGTAAGATGTCCTTCATAGAGAGTTCTGTAAGATGTCCTTCATAGAGGGTTCTGTAAGATGTCCTTCATAGAGGGTTCTGTAAGATGTCCTTCATAGAGAGTTCTGTAAGATGTCCTTCATAGAGGGTTCTGTAAGATGTCCTTCATAGAGAGTTCTGTAAGATGTCCTTCATAGAGGGTTCTGTAAGATGTCCTTCATAGAGAGTTCTGTAAGATGTCCTTCATAGAGAGTTCTGTAAGATGTCCTTCATAGAGAGTTCTGTAAGATGTCCTTCATAGAGAGTTCTGTAAGATGTCCTTCATAGAGGGTTCTGTAAGAGGTCCTTCATAGAGAGTTCTGTAAGATGTCCTTCATAGAGGGTTCTGTGAGATGTCCTTCTAGAGAGTTCTGTAAGATGTCCTTCATAGAGAGTTCTGTGAGATGTCCTTCATAGAGAGTTCTGTAAGATGTCCTTCATAGAGGGTTCTGTAAGATGTCCCTTCATAGAGGGTTCTGTAAGATGTCCTTCATAGAGAGTTCTGTAAGATGTCCTTCATAGAGGGTTCTGTAAGATGTCCTTCATAGAGAGTTCTGTAAGATGTCCTTCATAGAGAGTTCTGTAAGATGTCCTTCATAGAGAGTTCTGTAAGATGTCCTTCATAGAGAGTTCTGTAAGATGTCCTTCATAGAGGGTTCTGTAAGATGTCCGTCATAGAGAGTTCTGTAAGATGTCCTTCATAGAGAGTTCTGTAAGATGTCCTTCATAGAGAGTTCTGTAAGATGTCCTTCATAGAGAGTTCTGTAAGATGTCCTTCATAGAGGGTTCTGTAAGAGGTCCTTCATAGAGAGTTCTGTAAGATGTCCTTCATAGAGGGTTCTGTGAGATGTCCTTCTAGAGAGTTCTGTAAGATGTCCTTCATAGAGAGTTCTGTAAGATGTCCTTCATAGAGAGTTCTGTAAGATGTCCTTCATAGAGGGTTCTGTAAGATGTCCTTCATAGAGGGTTCTGTAAGATGTCTTTCATAGAGAGTTCTGTAAGATGTCCTTCATAGAGGGTTCTGTAAGATGTCCTTCATAGAGAGTTCTGTAAGATGTCCTTCATAGAGGGTTCTGTAAGATGTCCTTCATAGAGAGTTCTGTAAGATGTCCTTCATAGAGAGTTCTGTAAGATGTCCTTCATAGAGAGTTCTGTAAGATGTCCTTCATAGAGAGTTCTGTAAGATGTCCTTCATAGAGGGTTCTGTAAGAGGTCCTTCATAGAGAGTTCTGTAAGATGTCCTTCATAGAGGGTTCAGTGAGATGTCCTTCTAGAGAGTTCTGTAAGATGTCCTTCATAGAGAGTTCTGTAAGATGTCCTTCATAGAGAGTTCTGTAAGATGTCCTTCATAGAGGGTTCTGTAAGATGTCCTTCATAGAGGGTTCTGTAAGATGTCCTTCATAGAGAGTTCTGTAAGATGTCCTTCATAGAGGGTTCTGTAAGATGTCCTTCATAGAGAGTTCTGTAAGATGTCCTTCATAGAGAGTTCTGTAAGATGTCCTTCATAGAGAGTTCTGTAAGATGTCCTTCATAGAGAGTTCTGTAAGATGTCCTTCATAGAGGGTTCTGTAAGAGGTCCTTCATAGAGAGTTCTGTAAGATGTCCTTCATAGAGGGTTCTGTGAGATGTCCTTCTAGAGAGTTCTGTAAGATGTCCTTCATAGAGAGTTCTGTAAGATGTCCTTCATAGAGAGTTCTGTAAGATGTCCTTCATAGAGGGTTCTGTAAGATGTCCTTCATAGAGGGTTCTGTAAGATGTCCTTCATAGAGAGTTCTGTAAGATGTCCTTCATAGAGGGTTCTGTAAGATGTCCTTCATAGAGAGTTCTGTAAGATGTCCTTCATAGAGAGTTCTGTAAGATGTCCTTCATAGAGAGTTCTGTAAGATGTCCTTCATAGAGGGTTCTGTCCTTCATATAGAGTTCTGTAAGATGTCCTTCATAGAGAGTTCTGTAAGATGTCCTTCATAGAGAGTTCTGTAAGATGTCCTTCATAGAGAGTTCTGTAAGATGTCCTTCATAGAGGGTTCTGTCCTTCATAGAGAGTTCTGTAAGATGTCCTTCATAGAGGGTTCTGTCCTTCATAGAGAGTTCTGTAAGATGTCCTTCATAGAGAGTTCTGTAAGATGTCCTTCATAGAGAGTTCTGTAAGATGTCCTTCATAGAGGGTTCTGTAAGATGTCCTTCATAGAGAGTTCTGTAAGATGTCCTTCATAGAGAGTTCTGTAAGATGTCCTTCATAGAGAGTTCTGTAAGATGTCCTTCATAGAGAACATTCCAGCACCTCTGATACATGCTATACAGAGCTTCTACAAGTCTTGCAGAAATTATGTGAGGACAGCAAACTATAAGTCAGAAGAGTTCAAGACCACCACTGGTGTAAGACAAGGCGATATCCTGTCACCTTATCTTTTCATACTTCTCATGGACGATGTCATCAAGGCATGTAAGGAGAGAACAAGAAAGTATTCAGTGGGGTACTGGAAGATGAGACAGGTCTGTATTTCAGAGCTAGCATTTGCTGATGATGTTGTCCTGATTGCTAAATCAGAGACACATCTCCAATCCAACCTGCAAGTCTGGAAGGAAGAGCTGGAGAAGAGAGGGATGGTCATAAGCAGCTCTAAAACAAAATCCATGGTGATATCACGAGAAGAAAGAAAACATCAGATTAAGTTGGGAGAACAGGTCCTGGAGCAGGTCGACCACTTTAAATATCTCGGAGCTATTATAGACCGAAAGGGGGGCATCAAAGAAGAGTTGGCCACTCGAAAAGCAGCGGCTGGGAGACTTTATCAGGCCATAAATCGAGGATTCCTCATCAAGAAAGAGGTTGGTAAGAAAACGAAGATGGCTGTATACCGCTCCACCTATGTCCCAGTCTTGACATATGGATGCGAGTCATGGGCAATGACTACAACCCACAAAAGCCAGATCCAAACCTCAGAAATGAGGTATCTGAGGAAGGTGGTTGAAGTAACAAGAAGAGACATGGTCCCGCAACCAGACGATACGTCAAGGCCTAAAATCCCACCCCCAGCAGACCCAAATAGAACAGTCCCAACTAAGATGGTTTGGCCATGTCTGCAGAATGGGAGAAGATCGGCTACCACGACAAGCATGGGAAACAAAGAGCCAGGGATCCAGACCTCCAGGACGACCCAGGGTCCGCTGGGGGGACAACATTGGACAATCTTTGAGGGACCGAGGACTGGAATGGAGCCGGGCCAGGAGGAGGACAGCTGATGGAATAGTCTGGCGCTCTCTCTTCCAAACCTCTACACCTCACGGTAGAAGAGGAACGACTAAGTAAGTAAGTAAGTCCTTCATAGAGGGTTCTGTCCTTCATAGAGAGTTCTGTAAGATGTCCTTCATAGAGAGTTCTGTAAGATGTCTGTGGTAAAGTGGGATGATATCAATATTTATAGGGGACTTAGTGTACTGACTGAGATCAGCTGTGAAGTATCTGTATCTAATAAGTGTGGTGTATTACAGATGACCTTACTTGCTACCACATTTATACCTCAGTCAGAATTATTCTGGAATATTGTGATGACTACGTTAAATGTCTAGGGTTATGAAAATGATGAAGTGTAAGTCACAACAACAACAGACAGATAAACAATTTAATTTATTCCACAACACTTTACAACACTGTGACACTCACACACATATAACACTCTATAAGACTATCTTAAATGAGTCAAGTGTTTAAGTTTAAAAATATATGTATTAATTCTTTCAATAATGGGTATCCTGATTCAACTACACAGTGAACCAGGAATCACAATCAAATGTAATTACAAGTAGTATGTACACAGTTTATATATATGAACTTTGTATTGACATATTTTATTATTATTATTCTATGTGTGTAATTTGTGAAGTAGTACTATGAAGTAATACTGGCTTGTTCAAGCTTGGTTGTTGTTTTTCATCATGACTTCAAGTGTTTGATTATCGTGGAAATAGTATTGGGAAAAGTTCACAGTTCCTGTCATTTGAAACAATTTATTGTCCCTCTGTGTTTAATATATTGTCAATTTTGAGGGGGGGGGCACATAATGTTGAGCTACTCTGGCCACAGAAGCTTATCTTTCGTGATGGCGGCAGGAAAAAGACTCCTCTGCTCGATTGCTTCCTGTGTTCTGGAGACACCTCACTGGTCGCTATCTGGACCAAGGAGTATGCTGTCAGCCTCTGGATTCAGCAAAACTCAGACCAGGTGCTGCTTCAATAACTTAGGACCACGGTCCCTGAAACAAGAAGGTTGTACCTCCTATTTCAGAACTAATTTATAATCTATTTCCACACTGAACACAATACATAACAAACACTGAGTTCAGAGCGGTAGGCCAACTGCTAGCTTCATCTGAAACAATTTACACCAGTATACTCCTCCCTAATGGTTACTACGCCTCTGCAATTCCAGCATTATTTCTTTCTAGTCAATAAGATAGGTGTCAGTGTACTGTTTGGCAATTCCATGCAGTTTTACTTTTCTCCGACACGTCCTGTTCAGGTTGGAGCAGTATCTAGGCCTTGCCTCATGTTTGCTACTGAACCACACACATATACAGACATAAATTATCAATTTACATTCAATTTTCATTAAAAAGATATCAAATATGTCAAGCTTACCACAATTCATGGAAATAATAACAAATACGTTGACTGGCGATGAATAATGGCACAAATTCCGATCTGCCTCTGTCCCAGACTTTTATTTAGAAAAATATGATCTGGTTCTCAACGCACTGTTTCTTAGTAAGTTTATTTTAAAATGTGGCACTGAACTGACGCTCCTAATTGACTATATTGGCGGGTCTAACCAATCGGGCCATGTTTACACAGCTTTTCAAAAAATTTTACCCTTCTCACGTTTGCCCTAACAACCAAAATTAGTATTTGTAGTCCGACTAATCGTGTTTAGCCTTACATATCATTCCCGCCAATCAAATAGGATTTAACATGGTGGCCTATTTCCCGTACAATGGTGGTTTCAAAACATGCCACTGTGCGATTATGATTTGGTGTTGTCTGACAGCACCACTCTAGTATTATGGCTATAATTTGTTAATTCCTAGACTATTTGCGTAACACTTAACATATTCTTTGTCAGCAAGTCCTAAGGAACCCAAATATATAAATTTAATGGAGCTAAGTGGCTGCGTTCACAATATGCATTTTCTAGGATAGTCGTGTATTTTTTATTTTTTTTTATGTTTAAAACCGCCACCTGTCCTGCCTTTTTGACTGTTTTGTCATACTAATGTCAGGATTTCAGACATAAAACAGTAGAATGTCATGTTTCCCAATAAGCATTTTACAGGTTTTTAAACCTAACTCTCGTAGTTGTAGTGTTTTTTTTTTATCACTGTCTATTTGAAAAAAGTTAGTGCTTCTGGCCTTACGCTTGGGGTGGCATTAATTATATATCGCGAGACGCGTGTTAGTGTTGCATGCGTTCCTGCTTTCAGCCCTCACTCTCTCTATCCTAATTCCATCTGTCCTTCCGTTTATGTTAACGTAGTGTATAAAATGAAATTAATGGAAGTATTAATTTAGGTCATTACGCAGTGTGCCTAGCTCAAGGTTTTCTTAGAAATACAGTACACGTTTTATTGTTAGAAAGGCGTGTATGCTGCTATAGGCTTTACTATCAACGTGGAAACGTTACAATTTGCAGACGAAGTAGAAAAAAGGAGGATTTTAGTACGCCATTGTGACAGCACTGTACTTTTACCATTTCTCTTTCCTTTTATTGAATTAATGCGTTAGGCTTTACATTTACCTGATAATTTATATATGTGGATTTAGAATGTTTCACGACAAATTCTCCCCTCTTAAAACAGACGTTATATGTCAGTCTATAATTCTATATACACATAGAGAAATTTATTATTATTTCTGGGGCTTACGGTGATTCTCATCACACGGATGGCGGCTTAAAAAATCCGCTCCCAGATTTGTCTTACCAGATATATACTCTATGCTAAACTCAAATGGCTGCATCAGTAATGACCATCGGAGTAACCTAGAATTTTCATGTCTAGCCTGCGCTAGAAACGACAAGGGTTTGTGATCCGTCTGCAACTTAAATGCCTTCCCATACAGATAAATATTGAATTTCTTTATCGCCCATATTACTGCAAGACATTCTTTTTCGCTAGTTGAGTAGTTGGTTTCAGCTTTATTCAACTTTCTGCTAGCATATGCCACTGGGCTTAATTCCCCATCCAATGCATCTGATTTCTTTAGCAGGGTCGCACCTAACCCAATATTACTGGCATCCGTCCTTACAATGAATTCTTGACTTAAGTCAGGTAGTTTCAAAATAGGTTTGCTTGTAAGCTTTTCCTTCAATTCCTGGTAAGCCAATTCACATTGTGGTGTCCATGTAATTCGATCTGGATTTCCTTTACGTGTCAAATCAGTTAACGGTGCACATATGGAATTAAAGTTTTTGATATACTTTTGGTAGAAACCACATAATGAGACAAAGGATCTCACGTCTTTCTTGGTTGTGGTCTCGGGGCTTTCTTTAGTTTCTCTAAATTCTTGGGGTCAGGGGTCATGTTTCCCTGATGGACTGTGTGTCCCAAGAATTCTAATTCTTTACATCCAACGCAACATTTGGTTGGTCGGGCTGTTAAATTCGCTTCTCTAAGTCGATTAAACAGCATATTCAGAGAGTCAATGTCTTACTCAGTCACAAAGAATGTACTCGAAATCCCCCTTGTTTTCTGCTTCGTCTGCAAATTGTAACGCTTTCACGTTGATAGTAAAAGCTTACTGTATTATACCCGCTTTCTTCAATGAAACGTGTGCTGTATTTCTTGGAAAAACATTGAGAGGCAGACTGCGTAATGACCTAAATTAATCCTAACATTAATTATACTGCGTTACCAAAACGAACGAACAGATGGACTCAAATAGAAAGAGAGAGGGGCGAATAAAATCAGGAACGCATGCAAAATTAAACACGCGTCTCGCTATTAATGCACCCCCAACAAGCGTAACGCGATACACAATTACTACTATCACGCGTGTTAGGCTACAAGCACTAACTTTTTCGGACGGACAGTGATAAATTCACTACCCTTCCCAGAGTTAGGTTTTAAAATCCTTAAAAACGCTTATAAGGAAAGATGACAATAGATGGGTTTACGTTTGAAAACATTACAGTACCCAGACAGCACATCTTCGAAACAGGAGGTAGAAGAAATTGCATATTTTGAACGCAGCCACGTAGCTCTTTTAAATTTGGATATTTGGGTTCCTTAGGGCTTGCTGACAAAGAATATGTAAAACGTTACGCAAATAGTCCAGGAATTAATAAATTATAACCAAAATAAAATAGTGGGGATGCCTGACAACATGAAATCATTTCTGCTCATAAAATTTTTTTATAACGTGTTTGAAAAAACCTTACGTTACAGAAATAGCCTACCATGTAAACTCCAAATTGATTGGAGCGCAACAAATGAAAGACTAACCACGATTGGTCGGGCTATAAATACTATCTTCGTTGTTAGGGGAGACGTGGAAAGGTAACATTTTTTCAAACACTTGTCGAAACGTGGCTCCATTGGCTAGACTCGCTGATATACTCACTTAGGAGCGTTAGTTCGAGACCACTAGTGCAAATAAGCTTGATAAAGCAACAGTGCGTTGAAGCCAGCTCATATTTGTGTAAAATAAAAGCCTGGAACATAAGCAGATGGGAATTTGTGCCAGTATTTTGTGCCAGAATTCATTGCTAATCAACGTATCTGTGTTTGTTTCCATGAATTGTGGTAAGCTTGAAACATTCAGTATCTTTTAATGAAAATTGAATGTGAATTGTTAATTTATGCCTGTATATATATGTGTAGTTCAGTAGCAAACATGATATAAAGCCTATAATGCTCCAGCCTGAACAGAAGGTGTCGGAGGAAAGTAAAACTGCATGGAATGGCCAAACAGTACACTGACACCTAGATTATTGATTAGACAGAAATAATGCTGGAAGTGCAGAGGCGTAGTAACCATTAAGGAGGTTAATACTGGTATAAAGTATTTCAGATGAAGCTGACAGTTGGCCTAACGCTCTGAACTCAATGTTTGTGATGTATTGTGCTCAGTGTAAAAAGAGAGTATAAATTAGTTATGAAGTAGAAGGTACATCCTTCTTGTTTTCAGGGACCGTGGTCTTGATGGTATTGAGCAGCACCTGGTCAGAGCTTTGCTGAATCCAGAGTCGGACAGCATACTCCTTGGTCCATTTAGCTATCAGTGAGGTGTCTCCAGAGCCGAGGGGAGATCGAGCAGAGGAGTCTGTTCCTGCCGCCATCACGCCAGATAAGCTGATGTGGCCAGCTGAGCTCAAAATTATGTACCCCAGCTTAAAATGACCTTGTAAAAATAACATTAAGAGGGGAATTAAATTGTGTTAATATCAGGAACTGAGAACATCTCCAATAATAGTTCCCCTAAAGAAAAAACTATTGAAGTCATGATGACAAATACCAACAGAGCTTGAACAAAACAAAACCAGTATTACCTCATATTACTACTACACAACTGACACACATAGGATACTTTTAATAATATATGTCATTACAATATTCATATTGATAAATTCTGTACATATAACTTGTAAGTAAAATTGATTGTGATTCCTGGTTCCCTTTGTATTGAATCAGGACACATATTCATTCATAACAGCAATGAATACATATTGTTATTTGAAAAGTTATCAGTGACTCCTTTAAGTTATCCTTTAGAGTGTTATATGTATGTGAGTGTCACAGTGTTGTCAAGTGTGGTGGAATAAATTAAATTGTTTATCCGTCTGTTGTTGTTATGACTTACACTTCATCATACACATACCCTAGACATACAACGTAGTCATCACACTATTCCAGAATAATTCTGACTGAGATATATATATATATGTGGCAGCAAGTAAGGTTATCTATAATACACTACTCTTATTAGATATAGATACCTTCACAGCTGATCTCAGTCAGTACACTAAGTCCCCTATAAATATTTATAACATCCCACTTCACCACAGACACTAGGTGCATTCTTCAATCCAAATGGCAATCTGTTAAACTCATAGTGTCCCTCTGAGGTACTAAAAGCTAGGTATGGTCTAACCTCAGGCTTTACTGGAATCTGATAGTATCCTTTACTCAGATCCACTTTCGAGAAATATTTAGCTTTATTTAGCCTGGCAAACAACTGATTTGTATCCGGCAATGGATCCACCTGTCCTTCTGTAATAGCATTCCGTCTCCTGTAATCTATACAGAGTCTATGTTCTCCAGAGGGTTTCCTTAAGAGCACCACACTGGAACTATACGAAGATTCACTGTGTGAAATAATTCCTTCCTTCAACAAATAGTCTATCTCTTCCTTCAAAGCTTTCTCCTTTGCAAAAGGAATCGAATAGGGTTTCATACAGACAGGTGTGGGGTCTATCAGTTTCATATCATATTCCAATAAGTTTGTATGCCCCGGTCGGTCTGTTAACACCTCTGTATGATTTTCTAGAACCTGTTGCACTCTCTCTTTCTGATTTTTCGTTAAATGTGTACTGATTTTCACCTGTGCCGCTGTCTCACAGGGATGTAATGGATATTCAAATGATGAAAGTGGTTCCTTTTTCATCTCCATGGCAATGGACAAGGTCAACAAGTGTGTCTCTTCCTGATTTTCTCTTTCCAAATATTTCTTCAGGAGATTCACATGCAGTGGCGGTTCCAGGGGGTTGTCATTGGGGGTGCTGCACTGTTCATTCATTTAAAATACTATACATAACACTCACAAATTGTGACCACCACGTGAAATATCAACCCAGACACAAATGATTAGTGTTTTATCTCATCTAAAATCTGTCAAGAAGTTCTGAAAAGTTATTTTAAAAGTTTACTGCAACTAGAAGTAATCATTGTCAGTCGTAGCAGCTTCCCGAGTCTCAAACAGGTTACACAGACATGTATGCTGCTATTTTTCGTGTTTAAAATTTTCATTGTAACTTCACTTTAATTTGCTCATTGCACTTGAGCTGTGTTCGGCTGCAGCTCCAGATAAAAAATTCAAACCAATCGTAGTTCGCCTCTAGCTGTGTGTTTGACAAGCATTCGCTTATAAGAGGTCAAGGTCACTTGAGCTGTAATCGTTTGCAGCGCTTTCCCCAATACGGTGTTGGATAATTTTTTTGTTTTTTGTATTTAACCCTTCCGGTGTAACCTCAGTTTTTCGGTCTGTCCGGATTATGTATTATAATGTAGTAGAGACAGTATGCAGTCCTTTTTTTTACAGGGGGTGCTGCAGCTTAACAGCTCATTAAAGAAAGCCGCCACTATTCACATGATAGATTTTTTCTTTCCTTTTCTTATAATTGGTTCTAGACACCTTCTCTAGAACTGTATATGGACCTTGCCAT
>JAMPIV010011802.1:127500-193071 GCA_024509875.1 Oreohelix idahoensis | reverse complement strand
CCTCAAGCATTCGTGTTTTCGTCTACACCCACACTCAGCACATCATAATGTCAATATCACAGATCTACAACATGTACGCTGTTTACTGTGAGTGATCATAGTACCCCTGGCAGTGCCTCACTCTGGTGGCCGTTACATTCCTGGCCGTTACATTTCTGGTGACCTACATCGACACCGCAACATTACACAGTCCAGGTGATAAACGACACGTTCACTCTGCCAGCTTTCACATCACTCATAAACAGTACGTTACATTTATGGTGGCCGTTACAAAACAGGCTGTTACATCTACTAGATATATATATATATATTTACCTCCACACAGAACTACAGATTAATACCACGAACTAGAATCCTTCAATATAATAGTAGTCTAGAACTCGGCAAAATGTTGCCAAGATACTCAGAACTTTGCAATATACAAGATATTTTCTAGCACGAGTGATCTGTCTACTGCAGATTTAGGAGGACTGAATGAAGTCAAGTTTCAGCTACTGGGTAGATATATGAAACAGACAAAGGATCCCACGTTATTTCGAAAATCCGAAATAGCCTCCCCTTCTCCTCTTGACACTTCACATACTAGACGCTGGCCATGACTGCCACAACGCGTCTTCACACCTCTATGACATGTCTCATTTCTGAGCGCAGCAGATTGGCGCCTACTCACACCTAACACCGAGAAACGTAACCGTAGAGCGCCGTGTCAGATGAAAATGCTAGACGATATGTCTGCCATCCCATGTCTATCGAGACGAATTTTCACAGTTATTCGTCTCGTGCAGGGACTGACATATTATGCAATAAAATGCGTTTCTAAATGAGAAAAGAAACAGGCGAAAGTTAGAATGGGAAAATAATATTTAGTCTCAAACGAACGAATGCGAAAAAACAGGAAAGGGATAAAAGAGCAATAATAAAGTAGAGGACACGGGTAGAAGAGAAAAGAATATAGAAAATTTATTGATCAAAAATCTCTATGCGACAGTTGGAGATGGTATTTGGCCAAAACATTTGAAGAATTTTCCGTAGGCAGGTTGTGTGGGAAGACAATTTGGACATTTCCTTTTCTGTTACTCTCTAGCACTCTACGCCATACAGAAGTACAGAAAGCATGAACTCTCGTATAATCTTAACTTGATGTTTGTGCTGTACTGAGAATATTTCCAAATGTTGTTTAGATTGACAGAGGCTGTTCTGGTTTTATTCATTTTGTTACTGATGTCTTTTCTTGTTCCGTCGTCTGGTGTTACTATTCTTCCTAGATATTTAAATGTATTAGTTTGCTCCAACTTTTGGTTCCTTATTTTTATGGAGTCAGGATTATTACACTGAGTGTCATAATTTCTGTCTTCTTCAGATTGTTATTCAGTCCCACTTGTTGGCTGTATTTCTTCAGTGTGTCTGTTTTTTTTCCCTTGGATGTGCTAATATGAATGTGAGAGTTAGTGCAATATCGTCTTCGTATCCTAGATCTTCCAGTGTGGTGAACGTTGTCCATCTTATTCCTCTAGGGGTATCCTCTGCTGTCTGGCGCATCACCCAGTCTATGATAGTTAAAAATAGAAGAGTGGACAAGGGCAATCCTGTCGTACAATTGTTTTCACTTAGAAAGTAAGGTTGCCCATTCCAACACTGTATGTAATATTAGCATAGACACTTTTTATGATGGAAACAATACACCTAGGGACCCCATAATCCCCACAGCATTTTCCTTAAGCTATCCTCGTGTATGCTGTCAAAAGCCTTTTCAAAATCGACAAAGTTTATATATACTTGTCTTTGCCGCGGTAGCATAGGGGTTAGTGCATTGGCTTCCTAGCTCAGTGGTCTATGGTTCGATCCCCAGATGATGTGGAATTATTTTAGGCCGCAAACGGCTCCTGGGTCGACCCAGCCCCAACTGGGTACCAGAGAAACTCTGGGAAGGTTAACGCGGCCGGCGTGATGTTGACCACGTCACCCCTAGTGTGCCGATGGTCAAGAAAATATGGGCCTAACACCATATTCCCAATATGCCTCAATGGGCGTGTAACGGGATCCTTTTTGCCATATTGAGCACTGCTCTATTATGTTTCTGAGGGTGAAAATTTGATCTGCGCATCTTCTGATCTTACTGAATCCTGCTTGTTCCTTCCTCAGTTTATGATCTACCGCTTTTGAAATTCTGTGGATAATCATCCTGCCCAATATTATACTGAGAACTAGGAGGAGCGTAATTCCTCTCCAGTTGTTGCAGTCTGCAAGGTCACCCTTTTTTGTTGTTGATAATTTGAAAATTGTTCCTTTCTTCCAGCCAGGTGGTGTTGTCTCAATTTGCCAGATATGTGCAAAGTGTGGTTCTAAGAGTTCAGCTGATAATTCAGAATAAATTTTAATTAGCTCTGCGCTTAAGTTGTTTTGACCAAGAGCTTTTCCATTCTTCAACCATTTGATTGCTGTGATGATTTCTTCCTTTCTTAGAACATCTATATTGATATTCAGGTTATTTTCAGCCTCAGGAATGTTCAGCTGCATCTCAGGTGGTGTCTTAATGAGCGTTTCTCTGAAGTGCGCAGCCCATCTTGCTTCTTGACCCTGTTCTGTGGTGATGAGATTTCCCTGCTTGTCTCTAACTAGTGTAATATTGTTTGCACCCCTTTTTCCACTGAAGGTTTTTGTTATTTTGTATACTATGCTTCGTCCATTACTCAGTTCTGCTTCTTCTGCCTGTCTTGCAAGGCCTTCTAGGAAATTCTTTTGTAAGCTCGGGTTTAACGTTTTACTTCCTTGTTCAGCTGACTGCAATGTTCAGTGAAGATTTTCATAAGTGGGTGCTTCCGCGCCGAACAGAAGCATAGAAGAAGTATACCACCATCCAGTTATTTTTGTTTGGTGGGCACAGCTATTAACAACTTTGTCCTTTTCGTGTTTCTTATGCTCGTGCTAAATTATAACCCAACAAGGATTTAATATTACAGTATCATACACACCACAAATCGAATCTTCAAGAACTGATATGGATCTAATGTCCTGGTCATGCCGGGGTACGTAGCAATGAAAGAGCTGGCAGACTAGCATCAAGAGCACCCATAAAAGGTGCATTGTCCATGGATAAGGAAGAAATACTGAGGGCAATTCGTGTTCGTCTATTAGAGAGTGACACTGCAATCGATGAATTCGTCATCAAACATAAGACCAGCAGGGATGGACGTATGAGAGGACGCATCCGCCGTCTATACAACCAGTGCGCAACAGGAACAATTAGCGTTCATACCCTTCGACATTTGCTGAGGGAGACTGAGCACTTATGGGTTTGCCCAGAGTGCAATGACGTCGATTCTGATTTACATTATCACACTCTGACACAAACTGTGAAGATTATTCCTCGTCACGTTAAGATTACACTAACAAGACAAACATATTTTAAAGTTATACGTTGACAAACTGAAAAATAAAAATTCCTGAGAATGTTCTGATTCATTGAATTTGTTTTTCGCTCCATTTGGAGCATGGCGCCATCATTGTAACTGGTCCCCTTGCAGAAATCCTGAACAAAGCATTGACAGGTTCCTACATCAGTGGTTTCTGTAGTAATTTGTTTCACATGGTAACGTCAGCCGCCATGCACAATGTCATATTAGTCGCACTGTACGACATGCCTGTCTTTGTCTCAAATGAGACTAATTACTCGAGCTTAATTGCTCCTCATAAACGGGTCTTTTCCTTCCCAGTGTCTGATAGCGTTTTGTTGTTTAAACATAAATAAATGAATAAATAAAATAATTGCCCGATTTTTCTTCAGTCTGGTAAAATGCTGAGTGACTTTGGTGGTTTTTAAAGTCTGCTAGCTATGCCCTTATTTGTTCTTCAGTCTTGTAAAATGCTGAGTGACTTTGGTGGTTTTACGTCTTCTAGCTATGCCTTTTATTGTTCTTCAGTCTTTTTAAATACTCCGTGATTTGGTGCTTTTCAGGCTGCTAGCTATGCCCTTTATTAGTTCCTTCTCTATCTTTAGCATGAATAAAACCTAAAGCCGTTATTCGCTTATCGTATTTCTTAAGTCAGTTTTCACACTATTCAGTGTAGATAAACACCTTTCCGATTTAGGTGTTGTCAGGGATGTGGTGATAACTATTCCAAGAAGTTTGTTAATTGGGCTGAAAATTTCTTTAACATTATTTTATTCCTCGAAACGCAACAAGGATGTAGATTACACCAGATTTCACATCTGTGTGGCTATATAACACTGAGCTCATTCGCCAGTTTATTTTTGTGTGTGTGTGTGTGTGTGTGTGTGTGTGTGTGTGTGTGTGTGTGTGTGTGTGTGTGTGTGTGTGTGTGTGTGTGTGTGTGTGTGTGTGTGTGTGTGTGTGTGTGTGTGTGTGTGTGTGTGTGTGTGTGTGTGTGTGTGTGTGTGTGTGTGTGTGTGTGTGTGTAAAACTGGAGACTATCCAGTTGCCATATTTAGTTCCTTGTCAAGAAAATAGCACAAGTAATCTATCAACAGCCCCATGTAGTTACCGAGGGGCCCCTTATGAGACAAAGAAAGGATATGACCACTGCTCCCTCAGGCATGTCGTACACGGAGACTATTATGAGCTTGTGCATGGAGCTGGCAACCTCATCATGTCAAACAATATGCTAAAGAAACCACTGCTGCGAGAGCATGTGAATGATTAGTGCAGACTTTCAGTAAGGGGGCTAACTGCAGTGGTGGCTCTATGCTGATTAGAGAGCGAAAAGGAAGATGACGATAATGATGACGACGACGATTATGATGATGACAGGAGTGATGATGATGATGATGATGACAGTGGTGATGATGATGATGATAATGATGATGATGACAGTGATGATGATGATGGTGATGATGATGACAGTGATGATGATGATGATGATAATGACAGTGATGATGGTGATGATGATGATGATGATGATGATGATGATGATGATGATGATGATGATGATGATGATGACAGTGATGATGATGATGATGATGATGATGATGATGATGATGATGATGATGATGATGATGATGATGATGATGATGATGATGATGATGATGATGATGATGATGATGATGATGATGACAGTGATGATGATGATGATGATGATGATGATGATGATGATGATGATGATGATGATGATGATGATGATGATGATGATGATGATGATGACAGTGATGATGATGATGATGATGATGATGATGATGATGATGATGATGATGATGATGATGATGATGATGATGATGATGATGACAGTGATGATGATGATGGTGATGATGATGACAGTGATGATGATGATGATGATGATGATGACAGTGATGATGATGGTGATGATGATGACAGTGATGATGATGGTGATGATGATGACAGTGATGATGATGATGATGATGATGATGATGATGATGATGATGATGATGATGATGATGATGATGATGATGATGATGATGATGATGATGATGATGATGATGATGATGATGACAGTGATGACGATGATGATGATGATGATGACAGTGATGATGATGATGATGATGAATCTATCAATCAGTCTCGGGACATAGGTGTTCATTGCGTGAAAATCTGTCTTCGGCATGGGTAATCTATTGTATCACAAGACTTCTTTTATAATTCGACCCAGAACACTTTGTTTAATTTTCTTTTCAAGGCTACCGGCCCGTCATGTTGTGTTTGTAAACAGTTGTCAACTCGTCCGTCCGATCCCAGATAGTTGTTTGAACATTTTTTTAAAATGAAATGGGGCAGAGTTCGCACATGTACTGTTTATACTTCTGTTCTGTAATCGTGTGTACAGTTTATCCACTTTGGCATAATGAGAGTAAAGATAAAAAGAAAGCAATGGAAAACAAAACTGCCCATCAGTCAAAGTATTAAGTAAATAACTAAATAAATACGCGTAAACAGGTAATGGCAGGCACTCGTAGGAAAATAAAGATGTAGAAAATAGAAAAACAACACGCTTAACAGGAACTCGAACCCTGGACAACCCCGATATAATAGAGGAAATATTACAGATAAACACATACCTAATTACTGCTTGATGCAAAGTCATGTTAGCATGATTCCATCTCATGTTGGCATAACAGAAACGAACTCACTGACAGGGAAGCCAAGTGGGGAAGAGCTAGCAATAAAAAAATTGAAACAGGGCTAGGAAGATTCGAAATAAAGAGTCTAATAGCAAGGACTAAAGAATGGAGGATAGCATGGGGCCAAATCACAATAGGAAGACGTGCATACCAGCTTTTTAAAATACCAAATAAAAAATGTCAAATACAAGACGAACTAAAAATACCAGTAAATAAAAAAAACTACTCCGGCTCAGATTAGGAACAAGCTACTTTAGAATAGAGGAGGATGTGGCCGGGGCAGAGAATTGGGGGTTACTGTTTATGCCGAGAGGGTCAGATGTAGATACTAGCTTGTCCGCCAGAGTTAGTGATTGCTCTCTTACAGTCTTACAGGAGTTTTCCAGGTTCTGGGACAATCCTCAAGGATGTATTGAGTTAGAGCAGATGTGTTTTATTTCTGATGTACAGATGTTCGATAAATTTAGGATAGATTGATTTATTTGTGTGATAGTTAACTGT
The DNA here is from genome assembly GCA_024509875.1 of Oreohelix idahoensis. Taxonomy (NCBI): domain Eukaryota; kingdom Metazoa; phylum Mollusca; class Gastropoda; order Stylommatophora; family Oreohelicidae; genus Oreohelix; species Oreohelix idahoensis. The sequence goes on along the minus strand of JAMPIV010011802.1, from coordinate 186,479 downwards.
AAGTATTTGATTCTCCAACAGCATTGGTTTTCACAGGAATAACTTTTAATAGCCTTTGTTCATGAAAAACACCGAACTTGGTCAAATACAACAAAGTCCCTGAAAATGGCATATTTACAGCAATGTACAAATTTGTGTAAAACATCTGGTATCATTCCATTAGTACAAAATTTCCTTTGCACCTTTTTTTTCAAAATCTTCATTTTTTCATATGACCAAACTCTTCGGTTCTATGTGTTCCTACGTTGGGTATCTAGATTCTGTCCTTGCTAATATACTGCCGGCTCTTCAGTATGGTTCCTTATTCAAAAGCTTTCTTTTGAATCAAGTGGGAATCCATTGGTTTAATGTTTTTCCAATTCAAGGGGCATTCTTTCTCAGTAAGGCTTTAAGTTTCGTTTTCATTGAATCTTCGAACCTAAGTCTGCTGTAGCCATAGCTGCGTGATCTATTAACCAAGTGTAATTATTTGTAGTCAATACTTACAAACGTTTTGAAAAACACAAAATCACACAATATCCTAGAATGCACATTTGATAAATAAGTGTGAAGTTGATCTCCTCAACTAAGAATTTCACAGCGCTAGACTAAACACGTCTGCTAAGGTTCGTTGTCTTTCCCTCACTGAATGGCGTCTGTTCTACATTCCTGCCGGTAGAAACATGCTGAGCTCCTAAATGGTCAGGGAGATCACATGACCACTCTGTGACACGTGAAGCCAAGCTCACCCCAATTAAAAAATGCATGTCATTGTCTTTCCTATGTTCTGTTTCTCATAAGAATTAATTTTTTTTAATGTTAATCTGTGCCTCTTCTGTTTTTTGTAGTGGGATATAGTCTGTATCCGAAGAAATCACGGTATACGCCGTTACATACAGATCCCGGGGCTCTGCAAATGTATCCCGTAGGGAGACATTTGAGTACTATCAAATCTAAAAAAATATCCCAAAAATTTCCTAAGTTCAAAAAAATTTTCAGAAACATTTAAAGTTCAAAAAATTTTCTAAGTCCAAAAATGTTTCGGAAAAATTTAATCTAATTCCTACACTGGGGTCCTATGTCTATATAAGATCAACTTTTATATTAAAACTTAGTGATGGACATCAACTTCAAAAAAAAATTTAAACTATCCAGCATTTACAACATTTTTTCATCAAATTTTCAAATTGGCAACACTGGCCAATAAAATCTTCAAAACATTTATAAGGTCATCACTCAAAAAAAATGTGACAAGTGGCAAAACAGGGAAATATGAACAATAGAATATCTTATCTGCATAAATCAATTGTATTATCATAATCTAAATGCATGTTGACAACGTATTATTTGTCATAGTGGGGGGCAAGGTGTAACATCATTTCTGTTCTTGTCATTGGTTCCATATCCCAAGGCTTCAAGTACTCTAAAAATGTTGAATTTATTTTCTTCCTGATGTTCCATAATCATGGGTGTAATTTATTTATTCTTTTGATTCCAAGTATTTTTACAGTTTATTCATAGAGATTTTGAAGGTGTCCACATCCTTATTGTCATGTTGATCTAATGAAACAGTTTATCCTTCCTTGGTTATCCATCATGTTTTCTTTTCTAGTAAATGATCTGGTTGGTCATTGTTATTATAAAAAAAATTTCTAGTCATATGGGTGAAGACTTCTAAACAATAATTTTACCATTAACATGTAATCATATTGTTCACAATAAAAGCATTAAAACCTCATAGCTTATCCTTATTTAATTGTGTCTGAATGTTTCCTGTATTTGACATTTTCCAAATGGTAAGTGTATAAATTCGTTCCAAGTCCATAACCGTAGAGAATGTTCTATATATTTTTTTTTCTCAAAATATGATGTTTGTCTCAAATATCCACACAGGTAATAGGTCTGGTAATGATCCTGTCTATTTATGATTCAGTCATTTCTAATTGTTTGAAATCCTTCTTTTTCTTTATGGCATACAAAATTCCATGCTATGGGGATCCTGTCTAGTTCTCCTGTTATAACTAGAAATACATCCTTAGTGAACCTTATGAGCTGTATATGTCACTATTTTTTTTAACAACACATCATACCATCAATCATATATATAACCATCAACTCGAATGTCTCAATTCTGTAACAGTATAAATAAAACATAATATTTTCATGTTCAACACCAGTTCTGCCTTCGCAGGTCGAAGGTTTTTCAGAACTCTATGGTGTTTATAACATCTGCTGCTACAGCCAGATGATCAATTTATTTTCATAATAATTTTAGTTACTTATTATTATGGGGCATGAGGGTACATGTATTCCCATGGTAATCCGTGATTCAGCAATATGGATGTCCAATCTAGGTACTCTTTTATAATATTATATTTATCCATTGTATATGGATCCATGACACGTCAGTCCGTGGGGTTACATTGTTCTTGGTCCATATATCATAAGGGCGATCCAATCTCAGTATTGTCACCATGTCTCAATCATGTTTCAATCCTCTGGTTTGTTTTATTATTTAGTTTAAAATACCATAAGCATTTCAATATAATCATCGGCAAGCCATATTCATGTGCTATATTAATCAGGTTCACAATATAAGGCAAGTGGCAAAAATATCAAAAATTTTCTTTTCTCCCAAATAATATTCAGATATTAACAATCTCTTGTCTCTTATTTATAATATGATCATTTTATTCCATTATTATTATTGTGTCTATAACCTCTGCGGTTTTATGGGATATGTATACTCCATTTGCATATCCTTTGTCCATGGGTGATCCAAATCTCATATAGTTCCATTATTTTCTGGGTGCATCAGCATTCATTCTTTTTTTTCTCATTTAATCTCCATTGTGTCCTTAACACTTTTTTGTTCCATAGGATTATCATATTTCATTTGTGTCTCCTGTCCAATTATGATCCATATATTTATGGTTCTCATATGCAGCAATGATATTCCTCCGATTTGTTCTATGTTCATAGAACCCAGAAAATTTCAATTATTTTCTCTGTTATTTCATAACAACCTCAAATTATTCATTTTCCCATTTCAATGTGGGCATAAGTGCATAAACCACACAACAAAAACATTAGTTGTGTCACATAAAATTTCACCATAACCTAATATGGCATCTTCATCATCACTAAACAGTTGCCTCATTCTCTCATGTGCCATCAGTGGCTATCATCCGGTAATGGGGTGTTCAATGTGGGTTCAGCATATACAAATGCTATAGAGGGGTATTTCATTTGCTAAGTCAGCATGTGCAAATGTCATTTTTTTTTTTTTGACATGGGGCAAAGGCAGCATCAACAAATAGTTGCGGTTTATTCAATGTGGGGTCAGCATATGCAAATGCTCTCAAAGAATATTCCCATTTGCAAAAATCAGCATGCGCAAATGTCATTTGGGGTACTTGTCATAGGCAGTATCAACGAAATACTGCTGGAGTGTCAGAGATCATGCTGGTGGGGGTATGACTGGTAATGGGCAGTAGGAGTAAAAACTAATTTCTCACTCTGATATGGTGATTTATTTTCTCTTGTTCTTTTCTTTTATGTCGGCTGCTAACATCAGGGCAGTCAATGCTTTACAATATTGGCTTATCATCATATCTTCAAAATGTGTGAGGGTGGCATATAAACAGATAACACATTCTATAAAAACATTCCAAATGTGTTCTCTTCTCATTTTTCTTTTATGTCTTGTCTCTTTTCATTTTTCAATTTCATTTCTCTTTTCTTTGCATTTTCTGTTTGATTTCTTTTCTTTGCATTTTCTGTTTTGATCATCTTTTCTGGTTTGCAATTTTTTCTTTGCAATATGTCAAAATTTCAATTCTTTTCTGACAATGTATCCCAATTACAAGAAAATGATAATAATCAGTTTACTAATCACTAGAGATACCACCAATTCTAAACAATAGGGCTGCAAGCAATAGTTAAGGTCAGAAAAGAATTTACATAGTAGTGACTGCTGTCAATAAGGAGTGAGGAGATGATACTGTAAGTTCTTGAAAGATAGGGGAAAATTTAAGATCTCCCGATTACAACATTATTGTAATTCGAAGGGATGGAAAGTGATTTGGATAGAAAAACTCATGTCTAGAATGTCATCTCAAAATAGTGGAAAGAAAAATAGTAAGTTAAGGAGGTGTGATAGTGGAGTGAGGAAAATCTTACAATAGCGAGTTAAAGGTTGGATATACAATTTCTTTTGCAACGTAAACAAATTTTTGTGAACATGCTAAAATAAATAAATCCTGTGGAGAAAAATAGGACAGCATGCCATAATAATGACAGATGTCATAGTGGTGTCAGTGTGATGGATCGAAATGATATATAATAGATGAGTTAAGATAATTGGGAACAAAGATATTAGTATCAGGTAAGAAGAAAATTACTCGTGCAAGGGTGCCTGCATGAAGATGCACGGACAATGAATCACTGGGCTCTGGAACTGTAAGGACAAGAAGTCTAGTGAATGAAGCGTGGAATATGATCAGTTACAAAAGTGTAGATCAATGTTACAGCAGAATCAGTGGGACACATGTGTTATAAGTGAGGGTGTGTAAGTTAACATTCTAAACATCAAAAACTGTCTGACTAATAAGTGTGTCTGTAAACAAGGAACATTGTATCTTTTGTGTTATCTTTATTTCACAAAACCATAAAATGTCTAACTAGAATCCTCTGTGGGTTTGTTCTTGAGTCGCTGGTCATCAGAAGATTATGTCCGGGGAACAAATTGTTGGGTTTGGCTCTGACATCTCACACTGTAATAAGGCAATCTAGGACTGTCACTTTGAAACATAGACACATAGTCTGAAAATAGAGTACATTTAAAAGCGTTAGTACATAAGACACTTGGGCGTGTTTATAGCAGTTTCGCCATTTCTTTCATCATTTCAAGCATTGTAATCTCCCGACTGGATAGGCGAGCATCATTTTGGGTAGCAGTGGTGATGGGTTTGGTAGGCGACACTGCATTAGTTGATTGATGGGGCGCTGAGGACATCAACGAATTCGGTGATGGTTTAACCTCTTTTGATTTGGAAGTAGGTGTATGTTTCGCCTTGATTTTTCGTCAGACTTGGTTCTGCGGTATATTAACACCGTTTACAGTGGGCACAGTAATTTGCACACTGTTGCTTTTGACAGGTTTGTGGTACGCTGAAGAAAATGGTACCGATTGTGATGTTGCCGGGGGATGTATGGCTAGGACTTCTCGCATGGGTTTTGAAACATTCCTGCGTTTCTTCAAACTTTTTCGTCTGATCTCATGTTGTGGCAATTTCATGCACTTAATGACAGGAGGTGAGTCATCGGATTCTGTATTATAGGCGCGTTTGACACTGGAGCTGACTGGTATAAATAATGTGCTATCCGCATCACTGGTTTCAATAGAACTGGCTGTGTCTGGTAAATCAATGTCTGTTTCTTGTTCGTATAGTTCCACCATTTCTCTGTCATTTTGTTCGTTGGGGTGTGACAAAACAGCACTGGGGTTGACACTGTTTTCTCCCATTTCTTTTTCCGTTTCGTCTCCATAAGGATTGGTGGTATATGGTTCCACAAACTGCTTGGGGATGGTTTCTTCAGGATCTGATTGTTCGTAACGACCAACCTTGTTCTTTTGGTATAGCAGTGGTTGTTCTTCACTAGTATTCCAACTGGAGCTGCCTGAACTGGGAGTGTGGTACGTATCGACTGACGAATGGTCACTGCGGGAGTAAGTTTGAGTGTGGATAAACGTTGACTTAGTATTGTCATCTCTTGACGTTTGAGGCATTATTTCTTCATTTCTAATACGCAGGTCTCTGTCTTGGAGTCGATTACGCAATTCTGCCGGCGGGATATCTTCTTCGCTTTCGGACGAGTCTCGTTGTTGTCTTGCTCGATGTACTGCATCGGTGGGTGGTCTGGGTACGTGGTCGTACTGGTAGAATTCAGAGTCTGTCGTCTCTGACTCTGATAAGTCTGTCGACTCTGTACTGGATGGATTATAATGTAGGGTGGCTTTTCTGACTGGTCTGGTAGTTGTAGTCAGAGGTGTAATGGGTCTGTGATTATCGATTCTGAGTTGTTTTGCATGAGCTTTTGTTCTATGGTTTTTCTCTTCATTTCAGATAATGAAGTTTACAGGCGTCGTTTGCTCTGTAATTTTGTATCCATCTAACCATCGGTCGTCGAATTTTGAGCTGCGGACATGTTTCTTGTAGTATACTCTGTCTCCTATTTTGAACGTTGGTAGCTTAGGGTTATCTAAAGGAAAGTTTGGCTCCCTTCCGTACAGCATGTAAAATGGTGACATCCCTGTGGTATCATTCACATTTACTCGGATGGCTTCAAGAGCTTGGTTAATGTATAGGTCCCAGTATTGGTGGTTCCCTTTGATATATTTGCTAATAATATCATGTAGGGTGGCGTGCATGCGTTAATTTTTGCCATTTGCATTTGGGCAATAATAACTGGTTGTGGTATGTTCGATATTCAGCTGGTGTAAGGTGGCTTTAAATGGGTTGCCGATAAACTGTTTACCGTTATCCGAAATAATTCGTTTTGGACAACCATGCCTGGGAATGAATTCTTGTAAAAAAATTTGCGTGATGGACTGCGATGTGGCATCACTGAGTGGGTAGCTTTCTGGCCAAACAGAGTATTGGTCAACTATGTGCAGGAGGTATTTGTTGCCTGATTGGGTGAGTGGGTAGGGACCTGATGTGTCAATGCTTACTGTTTGCATGGGATAATGGGAAGGTTGCATTTCTTGAAGGGGAATTAAATGTGGCTTCATGTTTCGCAATTTACATGTTCTACAGGTAGCTACATACTCTGTAATGTCTTTGTACATGGTTTGCCAATAATACCTTCTCTTTATGACATCGATTGTTTTGTCTCTTCCCATGTGCCCGTTGTTATCATGAAACTGTAGCAATACTTCTGGGATTAGATGTGCTGGAATGACTTTTCTCAGTGTCCCTTCTTGTTTATGATCGATATAATATAGAGCTCCATCCGTTGGGTGTACTGTAAAATCTTTACTTTTTGTTGGGTTTTCCTTTACGTATGTGAGCAGCTTGGCAATTTCTGCATCTTTTGCTTGTTCTACTCTCATGTCAAATATATCTTGACTTTCTTCTTCTACTTGTGTGGCAGAATCTGAGGTACTTCTTCGACCTGGTGAAGTAATTTCGTTAATTTCTTTAGCATTATCGTCAATCTCTGAGGATGTGCCATCATTTTTGACTCTAATTGTTTTCACTTCGGTTTCATCATCATATTTAATCCTGGATAAGAGGTCTGCACAGGTGTTTAATGTACCAGGGATATATTCGATGGTGGTGTCATAGGACTGCAAATTCATGGACCATGTCTGTAACTTCTTAGGCTGTTCTTGTGTTTTGGTGAGCCAGTTAACCAAAGGTTGATGATCAGTTCTTATAATGAGTTTAGTTCCCCTGACATAAAAGTCTAATTTCTGTACTGCATAGTGAATGGCATATGCTTCTTTCTCAGTGGTGGTCCACCGTTTTTGTGACTTTGACAATGCGTGGGATAGGAATGCAATGGGTTTCTCATTGGGAATGTTTGGTAGGATGGGTGTTTCATCTTCTAGTATTGGTTGTACCAAACAAGCATCAATTGCGTTATCCGAGGCATCGGTGTATAGTATCATGGGCTGAGAAATGTCTGGATGTCCAAGAAGCGGAATGGTGGTTATGGCATTTTTTAGATATTCAAACGATTTCTGACATTCCTCTGTCCATCTAAATCGTGCATACTTGCGGGTAAGGGCTATTAATGGCTCAGCTGCTTGCGAGAAATGTATGATATGGCGCCTATAGTATCCCACGGAACCGATAAAGGAGCGTGTTTGTTTGACTGTCTTGTGGCTAGGCATCTCTCTTATGGCCTTAACTTTGTCTTCGTCTGGTCTGATACCATCTCTATTGATGACGAAGCCTAAATATTTTGTTTCTGTCTTTAGAAACTCACACTTCGACAGTTTTAACTTTATTTGGTGATGCCTGAGTCTATCGAGGACTATTTCTACCTTGCGAAGGTGGTCTTCTATCGTGCTTGCGGTATGTATCAGTATATCGTCTATATATGCTAGGGCGAATGGTTGTAAACCTTTTAACACTTCGTCCATGAGTGACATATATGTTGCTGGCGATCCTTTTAGACCAAATGGCATAACATTCCAAGAGAAGCTCCCAATGTGCGAACAGAATGTGGATTTCTGTTTTGCCTCAGGTGTCATGGGGATGCACCAAAAGCCTGACCTTGCATCAAGTGTGGTAAAGTAGGTAGACTTTCCCAACGTCGCAAGTAGATCGTCTATTCTGGGCAGGGGGTAGGAAATGACTTTCGTGATTTTGTTAAGGGCACGGTAGTCGCAGCAAAAGCGACTGGAACCATCTTTCTTCGATACTATCACTATGGGTGAGGACCATTGTGATCGGGATCTTTCGATGATTCCTGCCTGTAGCATTTCATTTATAGACCTTTCCACCAGTTCTCTATTTTTCAAAGGCGTATGGTAGGGTTTTAGATGTATTGGCTCCTCTGTTGTTGTTTGTATGTCCATTGTGACAGTATTTGTTCTGCCTAATTCCATGTCATTGAGTGCGAATACGTCCTGGTGTTTTTCCACAAACGTTTTCAATCGTGGTCTATTTTCTTCTGTGGTGTTCAGGAGTGCTAGTAACTGGGATACCCTCTCTCTGCATCTATGGTCTGCCATGATATCTCTGGTCTGTCTTGATGCCTCTGTTTCTTTCCTGTAGTATTGGGAAATTTTTCTTGCATCTTGTGAAAATATCTGCTCCTGGTATGTGGCTTTCTTATGAGTATTTCTTTGCCGTTCATTGGGCTGTGCTTGGTATTGTCTCCTCTGCCATCTGCTGTGTGCATTTTCATTTGTCACTGCATTTACTGTATATTCAGTTCTTATTTTATTTCTGGGGTAGTCGTTGTTGTGCCATTTTTTCTGATTATTTCTGCCGTAACTGCGCCTATCCGCGTGCGTTACTGTGTGTCTTTCTCTTGTGCTATAGGGCTGTCTCCTTTCTGTGGGTGCAGTTTCTTTCGTCTTTCTGCTTTCAACCTTGCTGCTATAGTACCCTCCTGTGGTAGAGTCATATAAGAATTCTTCCTTTTCTTCGTGACATTCAATTGGTTTTGGGACTGCATCATATCCACCTGTTTTTGCATTATATAGATACTCCATGGGGCATGTATCTCTGTCCTGTCGCTTCAGATATCCTCCTGGCAAGACAATTTCTGTTTCTCTGTTACCCTGTGATATACAGCACTTCATCTTTTCTTTTGGTGTGCTGGGGCGCAAAAATGAGTAATTATAGTCATTTTCATACCGTGGCCTTACTCTTCTTATATATGGACTGGTTCGTTTCTGCCTTCTGGGTAGGGTATGCTGTGGTGTAACATAACTGTGACTGGTATTTCTGTCTTTTTCTGCATAGGAGCTATAGCTGTTTACTTTTCGTGTACCATGGTTATTTGTACTGCGATTTCGTGCACTATGTCCATTGGGAGTGGTTGAGACAATTTGTGAATGGTCTCTATTGGTTGTAGTTTGTCTTAACGTTGACGTATCTACTTGTGCTACAATTGTGCCTCTATTTATAGTGGTAGTTTTTCCTGACATATTCAATATCATGATGGGGAAATCTCTGGACTTCGAGACTTCAGCGATCCCTTCTGTAATTTGCAACAATGGGTCATCAATAATACTTTCTTCTGCTAGGGGCTGTATTTGGATTGATTGCCCTGGTGTGATGTACTCAGAATTTTTTACTCTGCCTTTTGCTATGACTAGGTAGTTTGGGGCCACCGTTATGGGAGCTGTGAGTCTTACCAAGGACGCGATGTGGATATCGTCCTGGAGATCGATGTAAATATTGTTGACTTTGATTTTCTGGAAGTCATAGTATATTCGAACTTTGTGTTTGTTAAAGAAATCCCTCCCTAGGATAAGATTTCTAGACATGTCTTTTGTAATAACAAATGGGTGTTCAAAATTTGTTTCACCTAAGGAAAATTTTACCCATGCTGTCCCAACTGAATTTAGTCTTTGTCCTGTGACTGAAGCTAGGTGTGTTTTGGACGGTTGAAATCGTACTAAATGTTGGATCTTCTTGAACAGCTGGAACCTAATAAGGCTGATGGATGCTCCTGTATCTACCAGTGCTCTATACTGTTGGCCCTGGATAGACATGATGCAGGAACTGGGGTCCGGATGTATTTTGGTTCCATCATTCAGCATTTCTTCATAATGTGTTATTTTGGATGGGCTCACTTGACAATTTCTGTTCTGTGTTATTTCTTTTGTTTTGGACCATTTTCTATGATAGTCACCCTCACTAACGGTCCTGTTTAGTGAGTGGCACGTCCGTTTCCCTGACGCATGAGGGATTGAGGTGTGCCTCTGGTATACTGATTTCTGGTGTAATTACGTCGGGGTGGTGCGGGTTGTTGTGGTTGGTAACCTCCCTCTCTTCTGAATGGTGCATTATTGTAATTTGCTCTGCAGGACTTGTAACCATGTCCGAACCTACCGCATGTAAAACATCCATTTGGATTGACGTTATTAATGTCATTTGGCCTCTGTGTGGGGGGTCTGTACTTGCGGGGCCTATCATCTTGTTGTCGTGGGCGAGTCCATTGCCTCCTGGCATGGTCAACTTCCATAGGCTCATGCTCAGTATAGTCCCTATGGTCCGGTCGGGGTTCCCTACCTACTCTTTGTTGGAACCTTCGGCGAACATTTTCTTCCTGTATTGCTGCTTGGATTGTTTCAGCAATAATCTTCGTGTCTTTTCTAAAGAGATGCATTCTAATATTGTCTGCTCTAAGGCCATCGACAAATGTCCCCACTAGCTGTATTTCTACGTCAGGTGTGGTAGGTATTTCTCCACAAAATGCCTCTTCTGCCATATTGAGGAATCTATCTCCAAAAAGTTGTACTGATTCATCCTTTTCCTGTTTCATTCGTCTAAGGACTGACCAAGCGTGCATTTTGTCTATGATTTCTCCATATCTCTGGGTCAGTTCTTTTGTAAGGGACACGTAGGTCTCTGTGGGGTACTGCTGGAACCTCCTTCTTAAAAAATCAGTCACTAATGATTCGGAGCTTAACAGAGCGATTTTCTTTTTCTCATCATCAATTATTGCCCCTGCTATTGCCGCAAATTTTTCCATGTCGGACAACCATCTTCTGAATTTTTTCTTGTCTCCATCGAACGGCTGAACGATGGATCTGACTTGAGAGAATTTCGCGTAGTTGTCAGTTTTCTGTAGGGTTTCAGTAATTTGCCGTAGCGCTATCATTGTTGGTCCTTCCATATTCTGTTTGTCCTGGGGCTGCAGTGGTTGTGCTTGAGCGGATCGGTTTTCCTGCTGCTGCTGCTGCTGTTCTACCCCGAGTTGCTGGAAATTTTCCATTAATTGGTCCATCTTTCGTTAACGCTTCTGCTCTTTATTTTTTTGTTAGAGGACTGGTCACTAGGCGACATATAGAATTGTGTTTTCCTGCTCAATACCTTTTTAATGAGGACTGGCACGGGCACCATATAGTAATGTGTGGCCGGGGCAGGGAATTGGGGGTTACTGTTTATGCCGAGAGTGTCAGATGTAGATACTAGCTTGTCCGCCAGAGTTAGTGATTGCTCTCTTACAGTCTTACAGGACTTTTCCAGGTTCTGGGACAATCCTCAAGGATGTATTGAGTTAGAGCAGATGTGTTTTATTTCTGATGTGCAGATGTTCGATAAATTTAGGATAGATTGATTTATTTGCGTGATAGTTAACTGTAAGTATTTGATTCTCCAACAGCATTGGTTTTCACAGGAATAACGTTTAATAGCCTTTGTTCATGAAAAACACTGAACTTGGTCAAATACAACAAAGTCCCTGAAAATGGCATATTTACAGCAATGTACAAATTTGTGTAAAACATCTGGTATCATTCCATTAGTACAAAATTTCCTTTGCACCTTTTGTTTCAAAATCTTCATTTTTTTCATATGACCAAACTCTTCGGTTCTATTGTGTTCCTACGTTGGGTATCTAGATTCTGCCCTTGCTAATATACTGCCGGCTCTTCAGTATGGTTCCTTATTCAAAAGCTTTCTTTTGAATCAAGTGGGAATCCATAGGTTTAATGTTTTTCCAATTCAAGGGGCATTCTTTCTCAGTAAGGCTTTAAGTTTCGTTTTCATTGAATCTTCGACCCTAAGTCTGCTGTAGCCATAGCTGCGTGATCTATTAACCAAGTGTAATTATTTGTAGTCAATACTTACAAACGTTTTGAAAAACACAAAATCACACAATATCCTAGAATGCACATTTGATAAATAAGTGTGAAGTTGATCTCCTCAACTAAGAATTTCACAACGCTAGACTAAATACGTCTGCTAAGGTTCGCTGTCTTTCCCTCACGGAATGGCGTCTGTTCTACATTCCTGCCGGTAGAAACATGCTGAGCTCCTGATTGGTCAGGGAGATCACATGACCACTCTGTGACACGTGAAGCCAAGCTCACCCCAATTAAAAAATGCATGTCATTGTCTTTCCTATGTTCTGTTTCTCATAAGAATTAATTTTTTTTATGTTAATCTGTGCCTCTTCTGTTTTTTTTTTTTTTGTAGTGGGATATAGTCTGTATCCGAAGAAATCACGGTATACGCGGTTACAAGGACACTAAATGAAAAAAAAACGTCGTGATATAACCAACAGTTCCATTTATATGGTAAATTGATGAAAGGTGCGTCATACACAAAGGAAGGTAATCTTTACCTTTAGTGCCGTCATGTATAATATGTTATGTGTGTATGGAGTTAGGGTTAGGATTAGGGTTAGGGTTGGGGTTAGGGTTAACCCTAACCCTAAACCTAACCGCAATCCTAACTCTAAATGGTACGAAATAACACATATTATACATTCTCGACGGCACTAAAAGTAAAGATTACCCTAAGGAAAGTAGCAAACATCTTAAGAAAAAAAAACCGTGGACCCTCCGAACGGCAAGACCACCACGCTACGAGAGTCAACAGTGACTATCCATCTTACCAACCAGGCACCACCAAAAAATAGTGCTTCGTGGTCATGGGTCATTAGCACGAACACTCCACGTAACTCAAGAAGGACGGAGAAACGACCTAGACTAATTAAAGACACAATACCTGTATAACTTTCCTGTTATTTATTATTAAAAGTATTAAGTAGTCTATCATCATCTCATCTCAACCCATAACCCGTCATGGGTCGTAGGGGTGCCATGGTGGAAGCATCAGCAGACATGGGCCTTCACTGCTCTCTATTCTCAGCAATGCGTACAAGTGTGGAAAAACCGTGTCCTGCCCATTCTTTGATGTTATCAGCCCAGGATTTTCTTTGCCTTCCTCTTCTCCGTTTACCTTCGACTGTTCCCTGGAGGATCGTTTTCGAAAGGGAGTCATGACGAGTTACATGCCCAAACCAGGCAAGCTTTCGACGTTTCACTATTGGCAAAAGTGGTTCTTGGTGGCCTGCATAGGTGTTTATCTTCTCTCTAACATAGACATTTGTTTTGTGCTCTTTATAGCAAATGCGCAAAATTCTTCTATAACATTTATGCTCGAAAGCCTGAATCCTTCGCTCCGTATCTGTAGTGAGTGTCCAGCCCTCACACCCATACAAGAGAATAGATAATACAAGTGATTTGTATAATTTGATCTTCACAGGAAAACTGATGTTACTTTTCCAGATCACATTCAACCTTGTCATGGCAGCTGAGGCCATCTCAAGTCTTGTCTTGATTTCTTTACTTGATCTTCCATCACTACATATAGTGGACCCGAGATATTTAAAGGTGTTAACTTCTTCTAACGTTTGCCCATTTAACGTAATATTGGTCGGAACATGTTTCTTATGGCTATTCACCAATATCTTGCTTTTTTCTATATTAATTTCCATCCCATACGTTCTTGTTACTTTCTCCAGTCTAGAGGTAAGGTCTTGAAGTTCTGATTCTGTTCCAGCTATCAGATCAATATCATCAGCAAAACGTAGATTACACAGAGGGCGGCCTCCAATCGATATGGTTGATTTATAATCGTAGAGAGCCTCCTGCATAATATGTTCTAGATATATATTAAAGAGCACTGGTGACAGGATGCATCTCTGGCGAACTCCTACAGTTGTTTTGAAAAATTCTCCAATGTCGTTGCTTGCAAAAAACAGCACTGCTTGCGTCCTTGTATAGTGCTTCAATGATATCTATGATGTTGGTATCAAAATTGAATTTTCTCATTATTTGCCATAAGCCTTCATGCCAGACTCGATCGAAGGCTTTTGTGAAATCGATGAAGTTATGGTATAAATCATGTTGATGCTGGAGATGTTTTTCGATCAGTAATCTAATATTGAAGATTTGTTCTGAGGTACTTCTTTTTGGTCTAAAGCCAGCCTGTTCCTCTGACAAGATTTCTTCTGATTTCTGTTTTATTTTGTTCAAAAGTATCCTTCACATCACTTTACTTGGATGACTAATAAGGCTAATGGTTCTGTAGTTCTTGCACATTTTTAGATTTCCTTTCTTTGGAAGCGGTATTACTAATGACTGCGTCCATTCTTTTGGCCATTTTTTTGTACTCCATATCTTCTGGCAAATTGTTGTCATGATTTTTACTATATCTGGTCCTCCATATTTCAAGAGCTCTGCTGGTATATTATCCACACCCGGTGACTTCCCTCCTTTCATCGAACATATAGCCTCTTCCACTTCTTCCCGTAGTATTGCTGCATTTCCGAGTTCCCTGTTTTCGCACTTAATGTTGTTTAATATGCCTAAGTCAGTGTCAAGTTTACAGTTATATAATTCTTTACAATATTCTGTCCACCTTCTCATTACAGCTGTTTTTTCATTGAGCAGAGCCCCATTGCTATCTTCTATGACAGTTACCCTGGACTGTTGGGGTTATGATAGTCTTCTTAATGTGTCAAAAGCTGCCGTGCTGTTACCTTTTATTAGCCCCGTATTAATGGACTCACATTGATCAGCTACCCATTTTTCTTTGGCCTGTTTCATTTTCTTTCTAATATTTTTATTCACCATACTGTATTGCCATGCTGCTTCAGGAACCTAAAATACCAAATAAAAAATGTCAAATACAAGACGAACTAAAAATACCAGTAAATAAAAAAAACTACTCCGGCTCAGATTAGGAACAAGCTACTTTAGAATAGAGGAGGACACTAAATGAAAAAAAAACGTAAAATACACCTGGTGTATTTATGGTCTGTATTTATAGTCTATATGAGTTACTAATAGTTGCCGAATCCCATCCCTAATCTTCTGACTTTTTTGTTGAAACGTTTCTTCAAGTTTTCTTAAATACTACTTAAGAATTATAAACACCAGACCTCAGGGTCTTTTTTGTTTGGCCATGCGCCCTAATATAACCGACTAGGTTGAACGGGACATGCCTCGACGAAAAGAGGCAAAACTTTATTTAAAAAAAAAAAATAAGTACCGTCATCGGGACATGCAAAAGCAAGAGCACAACAGAATTGTTCCCAATCATGTTTTGGTTTAGGGAAGGAAAAGGCAGCGAAGAAGGATACTGGTCACCCCCACCTATCGATGCTTTACGTATTATAGCGAATTGCTCGTGAAATCTAAGAATATGAGATCTGAGTGGCTAAGAGGCATGGGGTCCGTCTCTAGTTCTAAAGGTGCCGGGTTCGCTCTCAGTACATAGAATATAATTGATGAAAATTGTATTTCAGAACCAGTGGTTCCAAATGATGACATACTTCTCTCGTGAAGTGACGTCTGTCTCACAACACGAATTCTGCTTAACTCTGACCACACCGTGCGCCATACATTGGAAATACTATAGGATATCCCGACCAATGAAATCGCACCATCAGGCCGTGTTTACAGAAACATTAGGCAGGCCAGAATGAAGTCCGAATGTGTGCAAATCACTGGAGAAGGGAATTTAAATACAACCTCGGGAACGAAGTACCACCTGGAAGAGGTCACTACTGCGATACTAGACAGATTGCTTTAGAGGTAGGTGTAAAAATTTCCAAGATAAGGTTGTATAATAAGAGAGAAATCTTTGGTTGAAGGCATCGAAGAGTTAGGTTAGTCCCTAATTTAGCTGTTTAAAGTATGCATAGAATAAAATGCACTTAGGGGACTAAAATATTATTAGATAGATAGATAAAGAATAATTCAGGGTATAATTTAAGCTTTGGATGAATAAAATCGCTCCAGAAATAAGAAAGATAATTGGGAAAATAGTTTTTCATAATTGAATAGAGAGACAAATTATGCCTCATTTTGAGATTCGCAACACCCCTTTTGCCCCTGCGTTCCGATACGCCGGATGTGCTAGTATAAATAGACCTTGCCGTTGCTAAGTTAATCCCAGACCTAAGGGTCTTTTATATTTGGACATGCGCCCTAATATAACCGAATAGGTTGAACGGGACGCGCCTCACCAAAACGAGGCAAAAGTTTTACATTTAAAAAAAAATTAAATTGAGGCCATAAGATTTAAAAAGCACAGCGAGCCGAAGAAGCGGTAAAATTGTTAATTAAGTGTGCCTTTGCCACCTGCATCTGAAGAGCAGACCATAGATGCCCATTAACAGCTCGTCTGTGTGTGTCTGAGGGTAAGAAAGAATATATATATATATATATATATATATATATATATATATATATATATATATATATATATATATATATATATATATATATATATATATATATATATATATATATATATATATGTATATAAATATATGTATTTCTATTAATTCACTACAGTGTGCGATAGGGAGTGTGTAGACGTGTTTCTGCAACCATTGTGTAGTTTCTGGAGGCTTTACCAGCATGTGTATATTTAAATAAATTAAGAATGGAAGCAGAAAAGGTGTCCATGATTTTAGAAAAGCATTATCTCTTGATGGAATGAATCACACATACCAGAAACATAAGGAAGGATGACAGAAATTGTTTGAATGTATTGATCAAGGTATTACTTAGTATTTTATACTAGACCAAATCATTGTATGGAGGCGGATCATTGTCGTAATTTGAATCTGTATAAACAACACGGTCATATTTTCTGCGCTCAATCTAGGATAAAAGGTCCAAATGTAATGGCCAATCAGAACGCTCCTTTTCTAGCGTCTATAAAGATACCTTTTATATTAAGCAGAGGGGGCCTATTCTGTGTTTTTAGTTGGAAGGAGTTATTTTATTTCTTAAAGAATAGCGAGAAATAAAATTAAATACATAGCTATTAATACACCTGATATATCACTTAATAAATAAGTACCAAGCCGATCTCATAAAAGTAAGTTATTTAAAGCGAAAAATTGATTTTAGTGATATTTTCATATCAGGGTCGTACCCGAATTAATTACTTAAAAATTACCCAGATTGAAATGCAAGAAAATAGCTAACGAATATACCTATAGAACGATAGAGAGCAATTGGCCGTTTAATTTTCATTTTAAATAATAGAAATCGGTCCAATAATAGCTGTAATATAAAATATTTAAACTTACTCACTTTATACGTGCACGCTGAAATACGCCTAAGTTTTAATTCTTAAAAATAAATTTGGACTGGGCTCCGATTGGTCGGATGTAGCTCTATATATAGAAAGGGGGAATCAGGAGAGCCGCCACTATTTTGAAATTCAAACCAAGCTGTAGGAAAATCTAGCGGACTGTGCATATCAAGTCTTTTGCCGTTCTGACCTGTTAACAGAACTAGATTTCCAATGAGGCCAGTCTCAGCTTGAGTATTATTGCCTGAGGGTAAGAAAGATATATATTTGTATATTTTGTTAATTATTAGCCTGTGTATACCCACTTATGTGTGCAGTGCTGTGTAGAAAAGTGAAACCACAGAACTAATGTGTTGCTGCCATACTGACCCAATTGTAAACGTGTGTAGTTTGAGAGACGACAGGCACTAAATGAAAAATGTGTATAATATTTGCAAAATAGGGCACAATTACGACAGTAAGTTTTAATAGGGGATTTGAATGAGTATTTTCTTCTGGAGTTACACAGTGTTCACGCACATGAGATAGGTGTACAGGAATTGTTGACATGAAGTAATTAAGTAGTCACTTACCATTGTGTACTTAACCAAATCATTGTATGGAAGCCAATCATGGGCTAAGGACTCTATCATAGAATAAGTACAGAAAAAGAATAATTACATGGAACTGGCTGTAGGAAAAGAACATATATGTCCAGTGCAACCTGTTAGCACAATAACTGAGAAAAGGGTAAGATGTGGTGTTATATGTGTGTGTGTGTGGGTTGAAGCAGATACCTACATGGAATGTGGTTATCCTTTATTCCAGGTTCTGTCTCAGTATCATGAAATAATCACCAGCCATTGTTGAGGAAGTCTGTTGGTGACAACAGCTCTACATAAACTAAGAGCTATACCCAGCATTTCTCATCCAAGAGCTGCAAGTCGTGTGGTCCTGATTTGTTGAATGAGGATCAGCAGCATATACAAAGATAAGTGAACCATATGGTTTACTGAACAGCTACTCCAGATACTCACCACAGTTAAAACTTTACAACTACTAATACCCTTAAATGATGAAGTCAAGGACTATATATAATATAGTGAATCCAAAAGTTCAGGGACAGTGAATATAACATCAAGATAAACAGAACGTGAAATAAGTTCAGTCCTTTGACAGTATTCCTTGTGGAAGAGATTTTCCAGTTTATTTATTTTGATTTGTAAATAATATTACAGTTCTTTTGAGTATTCCTGACCTGAAAAGATATTGAAGTTCAGGACAAATAAATTGTAAATAGATTTCATTTAGACTTGCTTGATAATTTTATTAAAGTTTAAGTTCTGTATTGGAATTTACTACTTAGTATAATTTAAATTACCCCTAGATAATTAGCCAAATAAAACAAAACAGTTAATCATTAATCTTTGTGGGATCATGAGAGGTAGCAGTTAGGGACTCAGAGTACTACATCATCATCATCATCTTCTCTGGGAACTTACATAGCTTGACCCCACTTTGATGTCTATACACCCTTGCTCTTTTCAGAGAAGGGGGTATTGCTTATAAGACCAGTCTGTTATCTGGCACTATCCTGGTATCATCTAATACACCTATTTGTCCAGGATACCTTTATTTCATAACATCCAAACCTCTCGCTACAATCATGGACAAATGGATCTAACTTAGGATTTAGAAAGAAAGTTTAGTCACGGTGAACTGGATGTGGGTAATACTGGTATAAATTGTCCTGTGCATCTGCTAGCACATTGTCTGACACTGTCTATCATCTCCATCTTGTGTGATAATGGAATAGTGATGGACCATATATAGGGGTTACGTTTAATTTTGTTTCAGGTTTTATCCTGAAAACGACACAAACTTTAAAGAGTCATCCACCTCTGCTGGACTCTGTGGTGCGAGGGCTCTTGTGGTCAACAGAGCCAGATACCCAGCTTCCACTGCCCGGAGGAATTCATAATACTTGTTCGTCCATGGCAGGAGTGTGACCGATCTCTAAACAACAGATAAGTGGCAAAACAAAGCCACTAGTCAGCATATCCAGATTGTACCCCTGTATTAACATTGAAGATTCAAATTAACAACACAGTAAATGATTAAAGTGTGGACCTAAATATACCAATTACTAGCTTCACATTCAAGTAATAGTGACATAAACTTGTTAAGTATTATATAAATGTTATTCCAAAGGAGTTAATTACCAAAAGGATCACCTTCAACAAGTTGAATGACTTTTGAGAATTTCAATTATTTTCAATGTTTATTGATTTTATGTTGCAAATAAATTTGATTTCATTTCAAGCTTTCCTAACCGAAAAGAGTAACGGTTTAGGCTAAATAAATTGTAAATACCTTGTATTTACCAGCAGACTTACTTACTTATTAAAGTTGAGTTTATGTTCTTGTTGGTAAGTGATTTTGTAATTCCCCTAGCAGAGCCAATAATAACAATAATAATAATATAATCATAGGAGGATCTTGAGAGGGAGTAGATAGGGATTCAGGAACATAAAACACCTTTATACCGGGAAACTTATACAGCTTGATCCTACCTTTGTTGTCGATACACCCTTATTCTTTTCAGAAAAGGGGGTATTTCTTATAAGACCAGTCTCTTATCTGACACTATCCTGGTATCATCTGATACATCTTTTTGTCCAGGATATCTTTTATTTCTATAACATCTTCTCCTCTCGCGACAACTTCCCTCCTGGTCTCCTGGGTAGTGAGATCGGATACCTAGCCTTCTCGGATAAGGACGAAAAAAATAAGACGTCCCATAGAATAATTAGTCACTTCGATTACGGAAACAACAGCAAATGGGTTGATTTGCCGTTGCCCTAAAGACGCCACTAGGCGTGATGGGAAACAATGGCAAAGAAAACCTATCTGCTGTTGCCCTAAGACGCCACTAGGCGTAATGGCCACTGACTGCTTTGACGGTCGGTGGCTGAGGACGGAAGAAGAAGAAGAAGATAGAATAATTACATTTTTGATATGCAATTTAAAAAGTTGACCCATATTTCTCTCTTTCCAGTGGAGATGGCCGCCACTAGTGTACGTCCTAATTCGAGCGCTTCTGGCATGCTACAGTATCTACTCCCTAATACACCACTTTGTCGACAGCCGAAACAACAGAGTTCCATCTATAGTTTACTTTACCGTGTGGTCCTACATTCTTCTCTCGCTTCACCTGCTTTGTGCAGCTGTCATTAGTATTCTTTTTTACAGGTAAGTGTTGATAGCTTTTCACCGAAGTTTTCCATCAGTTAGTTTATAATCATCTCCCTGTGAACTACCAAACGCCAAGGGGAGGTAAGTATTCACTTATTTGCAAGGTGTGCTGCCTAGCTAGTTGCACACCTTATGTGAGCAGGATTTCGTTAACCAATCTAACATGCACCTACCGGATAATGCAGTTTACGTAATCCTTGTAAATATGAACTAGGCTGCGAAACGAGGGCCTCTCATCACAGTGTCTATACTGCCTATACTGTATATTTTGAAAGAACAAAACGAATCACCAGAAATGGAATTCAGTGGACTAACAACAAAAGTTCAACGATCGACTGTATATATTGCAGATGATCCTGTACGTTTGTCTCGTAACCGAAACCAAACGCTAGACAAATGAGAATACTCGATGTGAGGTCACCATCAGTTTAAACTGATAATCTATAGAGAAAGTAAAAGGTAGTCCCATAATAGATATTGTCGTAGGGGAGCGAAGTGTTAGAAACTTCACTATAATAGGTAAAGCATCGAGAGGTGGGAGTAACCAGTACCCTTCGTCGCTGCCTTTTCCTTCCCTAATTCAAGAACAAAGTCAGAAACCCATTTACAGTTTGGTAGACTGGAGCGTGTCGATACCGTGAATTAAGACGCTAGAGACCAACCAGCGCTCTAACGACTCTGTCAATCATACGCTTATTGAGATAGTATCAAAATTAATATGCGACTTTTGATAGGCAGATTTGGTTTGGAGAAATACCTGGACAAAATTTATTCTCATCTGTATGTCATGGCAGCATCATTGACAAACGAAAGAACGGACAGTGTTTCAAAATAAAACTGCAGACGTTAGACGGGATTTCACTGTATCTGGGACATTTATCAAAACTCCGTCTTCGAACAGTTTTTGTTTTTATAGTTCCTTTCCGTTATCCTATGGAGTTTTTGTTTGTATTATTTTCTATCCTGTTTAAAAAAAAAAACCTAATAGGAGCAATTAACATTTAAACAATTATAAGTGCTAAGTTATAAGGGCTAAAAAAATCCTTCTTATACTGTAGTTCATTTTAATACTAATGTTACCTAAGAGACAACCTTCTTTTCGAAAGGCGCCTGATGCTCAACGTAAAAAGGCAGCAAGGGCGGTAGAGACAGAGGACCAACGCCATCAAAAACTCCAAGCACAAACAAGCAGCATTAATACAACAGGAGACACCAGAACAGAGACGAGCTAGACAACAGGCTGATACTGCCGGGCAGACAGCATTAAAACAACAGGAGACAACACAACAGAGACGAACTAGACAACAGGCTGATACTGCCGGGCAGGCAGCATTAAAACAACAGGAGACAACAGAACAGAGACGAACTAGACAAAAGGCTGTTGTCAGCCAGGCAGTAATAAGTCAACAGAAGACACCAGATTAGAGACGAACTAGACAACAGGCTGTTGCAGGCAGGTAGGCAGTGGTACGTCAACAGAAGACACCAGAACAGAGACGAACTAGACAACAGACTGATACAGCCAGGCAGGCATCAATAAGACAACAGGAAACAACAGAACAGAGACGAACTAAACAATATGCTGTTGCAGGCAGGCAGTAGTACATCAACAGAAGACACCAGATCAGAGACAAACTAGACAACAGGCTGTTACAGCCAAGCAGGCAGTAGTACGACAACAGGAGACAACAGAACAGAGACGAAGACAACAGGCTGTTGCAGCCAGGTAGGCAGTGGTACGTCAACAGAAGACACCAGAACAGAGACGAACTAGACAACAGACTGATACAGCCAGGCAGGCATCAATAAGACAACAGGAAACAACAGAACAGAGACGAACTAAACAATATGCTGTTGCAGGCAGGCAGTAGTACATCAACAGAAGACACCAGATCAGAGACAAACTAGACAACAGGCTGTTGCAGCCAAGCAGGCACTAGTACGACAACAGAAGACACCAGAACAGAGACGAACTAGGCAACAGATTGATGCAGCCAGGCAGGAGAGGTGAGAATTCGACCGTATACTACAAGACAGTGTCATCGACGTGCTTTTAATTATGACCATGACCCTGACTATGCTTCAGACAAAATAGTGAAAATTGGCCCTATGTCTAAACTGTGTAACCACTGTGGGGCCAAGAAGTGGAATAATGAGCCTCCAGGCATGTGTTGCTCTATTGGCAAAATCCAATTACGCATGCTTTAAGAACCACTGCAATCTTTGAAACTCGTCTCGCAAATATAGCCTCAATAAAAAACATTTTTTACAGAACATTCAGAAGTATAACTGTGCTTTTCAAATGACATCTTTTGGGGCCAATATCACCACAGAAGTATGATTCATCATTCATTCATAACCCTCCACTCCCAAAGGAGCATAGGCCTTCAACAAACACATGCCAAGTCCTCCTGTCACGTGCCATCATCTCAAGTTCTTTCCACGTTTCCCTCATCATTTTCACCTCTGTTTCCAGCTCTCTTCTCCATGTGCTTCTTGGTCTACCTCTGCCTCTCTTGCCCTGGGGGTTCCAGAACAAGGACTGCTTTGTAATGCTATCAACAGGTCTCCTCAGTGTGTGTCCAATCCATCGCCATCATCTTCTTCTCATCTCTTGTTCCACTGGCACTTGTCTAGTTCTTGTCCTCAGTTCCACGTTGGTAACCTTGTCATACCATTTTAATCCTTTTATTCTACGCAAGCATCCATTTATGAAAGTCTGTAGTCTTTTGGTTGTTGTCTTTGTTGTTCTCCATGTCTCAGAGCCATACAATAGGACTGACTTCACATTTGAGTTGAAGATTCTTATTTTCGTGTTGGATCCTCCAACTTTGTCTATATTGCTCCCAAGATATGTGTACGATTCTACATCTTGTATTGGTGTTTCTTCAAGTTCAACCCTGTTATCATTACCTGCATTTATTCTCATTATTTTTGTCTTTTCCCTGTGTATTTTCAGACCCAATTGCTGTGACCTCTCATCGAGTGTTTTCAATTTGTTTTGCATCTGATTACGGTTATGGGACAGAAGAGCCAAGTCATCAGCAAATCCAGATCATCCAACTGCTTAGTCAGAGTCCACTGGATTCCATTTCTGTTGTGTGTTGTCGATGATCTTATAACCCAGTCTATTGCTAGTAAGAAAAGAAATGGAGACAAGAGGCATCCCTGTCGCACTCCTGTTCATATCCCAAACGGTTCTGTAAGCTGTCCTTCGTGAAGAACTCTGCATGTCATGTATTCATATGTTTTCTTTATTAAATTAATGATCTTCAGGGGAACTCCATAATGCCTCATCAATTTCCAAAGTGATTATCTGTCTACACTGTCAAATGCCTTTTCGTAGTCCACAAATCCGATGTATAGTGGTGAATTCCATTCCAGACTTTGTTCAACTATTATTCTCAAAGTGGCTATCTGGTATGTACATGATCTGTTTTGTCGAAAACCTGCTTGTTCATCTCTAAGTTTCTTGTCTATGGACTCTTTTAATCTCTCAAGGATAATCCTGTTTAATACTTTTCCAGGCACTGATAGTAACATTATTCCTCTATAATTCGTGCACTCTTGTAAATTTCCCTTCTTAGGCAACTTAACCAGATATTCTTCCTTCCATTCTGCTGGTATCTCTTCCTTTTCCCAGACTTTACCAAGTAATTTATATAACATCTCTGTAGCCGTGTCGATATCTGCTTTGATGGCCTCTGCTGGAATGCCATCAGGTCCAGACGCTTTTCCATCTCTTAGAAGCTTTATGGCTTTCTTTATTTCTTCCTTCGTTGGTCTTTCACCGTTAATTTATAGCTCTTCTTCTGCTGGCTGGATGTCCAGGGGGTTTTGTGGAGCTGGTCTATTGAGAAGGTCCTCAAAATATTCTGTCCACCTCTTCATTTGCTCTTGTATATTGCTGAGCAGTTTTCCATTCTTGTCTTTTATGAGGCAACTTGTTTGCTTGTATTTCCCTGTTAGCTTCTTTGTGCTGCTATACAGTTCTCTCATATTTCCTTTGGCTGCAGCATCTTCTGCCTCTCTTGCCAACTCCTCAATATACTTCCTCTTGTCTCTTTTGATACTTCTTTTTACTTCTTTGTTTGCTTCTGTGTACACTTCTTGAGCCTTGGCTTTGGAACTTCTGGTTTTGCTTGTGTTTAAATCTGCTTTCTTGTTTTTTCTGTCTTTTATCTTATTGATGGTTTCTGTTGTTATCCATGTTTTTGTTGTCGTTCCCTTTTTCCCAGTATTTCTTCACATGTCTCATTTCATACAGTTTTGACCTGCTGCCAATAGTCTTCTGTAATCTCTACATCTTCCAGTTGTTGGAGCACTTGGAATTTGTTGGAAACTGTGACCGCAAATTTGTCTCTTGTTTCTTGATTTCTTAGATGTCCTACATTAAATTGTTGTCTATAATTTTGCATTGTTGCATATCTCTTGAGTTTCATTTTTACTTTGGCTATCAGAAGGTGGTGATCTGATGCCACATCTGCTCCTCTATATACCTTTACATCCTGCAATGATGATCTAAACTTCTTGTTTATGCATATATGATCAATCTAATTTTCTATTCTATGGTCTGGTGATATCCATGTTGCCTTGTGTATTCTCTTATGTGGAAACATGCTTCCTCCTATAGCCAGTTGATTTGAAGCACAGAAGTTTGAGAATAGTTCCCCATTTTCATTCATTATTCCTAGCCCCTGTTTTCCCATGACTTCTTCAAATTCAGTGTTGACTGTACCTATCTTTACATTCATGTCACCCATCAAAATTGTGATGTCTCTTCTTTTCACTTTATCCATAATTTCATGTAGTCTAGTATAAAATGCTTCTTTCGCAGTCTCTTCTTTGTCATTAGTTGGTGCATAACATTGGATGACATTTACATGTATTTTCTTTTTAGCTGTTTTAAAAGTGGCTGTTATTATTCTGGGTCCAACAGCTTCCCATTCAATGAGTGCTTTCTGTGCTTCTTTAGATAACATAAGAGCTACCCCTTCACTGTGGTGTGAACTTTCGTCTTCATGTCCTGAGGACAGCACCAATTCACCTGTGATGAGTTTCTTCCTGTCTACCCCCTTCCACTTTGTTTCACACAGTCCCAGAACCTCGATTTTATATTCCCTCATCTCTGCTGCTACTTGTGCCACTTTCCCTTGTTCGTTTAATGTCCGAACATTCCAGGTGCCAAATCTGGAGGTTCTCCTAGAAGAAAGAAGGTTAGTCAGCAACACAGACTCCTTTCGGCTTTCTCTGTGTTGCATCATACGACTCCCTGCTAGAGGACCTTCCCCTGTCTTGGATGGCTGTGTTTTATTTTCCTTAATTGGCTTGTCAATATTTGTTGAAGTTTTTTGTGGTTTAAATTTTTTACAGGATGGGGTAACCAGCCCCATGCCCAATCCTCCTTAGTCGCTTTCTACGACTTGCATGGCAGGGAACAGTGTTACTATTCTTTGCTCCCCTTTCGGGCCCCGGTAACACACGGGTGAAGTATGATTCATGCCTACTTTTAAAGTTCAAGGGCAGGCAGTAGCTTACGTAAAAAGGGGGGGGGGGGGGGGGGGGTGGCGGTCCTGCTCGGGTGACAGCATAGAACTGAGGCACCTTCAGATACATTTATGATAGTGCTTACTGTTAAAAATATATTTGCAAGTGTGTTTCTTTACAGGGGAGGAGTTCCTACTATATGCTACCCAGTAAATTAAACAAGTTTAAGCAAATCCAATGTTGATAAATTCCCTGTAACAAAGAAAAAAATTCACTCTCTCTCTTTCATACAGTGGCCACTCAATCACTCTTACCTACTCTTGGTGATATCCCATGGAAATACAATTATCCCTGAAATATATGTGAAGTCAGGTTCACTTCCCAAGTTGGCCCCAGTTCATCCTCTAACAAAACAAAGCCTAGTGAGGTGAACGCCGAATCTGGTGTGGGTTTTTCCTGGATGAACAAAATGTCACCACCAATAGTTGATGTAGAAAGTGCTCTTTGGGTTCACAGTTAAAAGAAAAACATACTTCCAGTATTGAGAAACATCTGGTTGCTAAAAATGTTGCAATTGATAAATATGATAATCCTATCGGCTGAACGTGGCATGCCCCAAAAACTGAGATACATAACCAAATTGATTTTATTCTTGTATCCAAAAGATTCAAGTCCAGCATTAATAAAGCCAAGACTAGGACTTTTCCTGGCGCCGACATTGGTAGTGATCACGACATGGTATTGATGACGCTCAAGCTTAAACTCAAAAAGAACTATAATCAAAACAGATGTTCTCAGTTAAGATTCAATTTAGACAAATTGAAAGATCCAGAAATCGCGGGAATCTTTGAGGCAACTGTTGGAGGAAAATTCGCAGCTCTCAACTTTTTGGAGGATGATATCAACTCAATCACAGAGAACATGAAAGACGTGCTCATTGAATCAGCAACAGAAATACTTGGTAAAAGAAAGAAAATAAACAAACCATGGGTTACAGATGAAATTCTGAAGTTATGTGATACACGGCGAGAAATGAAAAAGGTTAAGAAAGAGGGTCCTGAAGCAGCATGGCAATACAGTATGGTGAATAAAAATATTAGAAAGAAAATGAAACAGGCCAAAGAAAAATGGGTAGCTGATCAATGTGAGTCCATTAATACGGGGCTAATAAAAGGTAACAGCAAGGCAGTTTTTGACACATTAAGAAGACTATCAAAACCCCAACAGCCCAGGGTAACTGTCATAGAAGATAGCAATGGGGCTCTGCTCAATGAAAAAAACAGCTGTAATGAGAAGGTGGACAGAATATTGTAAAGAATTATATAACTGTAAACTTGACACTGACTTAGGCATATTAAACAACATTAAGTGCGAAAACAGAGAACTCGGAAATGCAGCAATACTACAGGAAGAAGTGGAAGAGGCTATATGTTCGATGAAAGGAGGGAAGTCACCGGGTGTGGATAATATACCAGCAGAGCTCTTGAAATATGGAGGACCAGATATAGTAAAAATCATGACAACAATTTGCCAGAAGATATGGAGTACAAAAAAATGGCCAAAAGAATGGACGCAGTCATTAGTAATACCGCTTCCAAAGAAAGGAAATCTAAAAAATGTGCAAGAACTACAGAACCATTAGCCTTATTAGTCATCCAAGTAAGGTGATGTTAAGGATACTTTTGAACAGAATAAAACAGAAATCAGAAGAAATCTTGTCAGAGGAACAGGCTGGCTTTAGACCAAAAAGAAGTACCTCAGAACAAATCTTCAATATTAGATTACTGATCGAAAAACATCTCCAGCATCAACATGATTTATACCATAACTTCATCGATTTCACAAAAGCCTTCGATCGAGTCTGGCATGAAGGTTTATGGCAAATAATGAGAAAATTCAATTTTGATACCAACATCATAGATATCATTGAAGCACTATACAAGGACGCAAGCAGTGCTGTTTTTGCAAGCAATGACATTGGAGAATTTTTCAAAACAACTGTAGGAGTTCGCCAGGGATGTATCCTGTCACCAGTGCTCTTTAACATTTATCTAGAACATATTATGCAGGAGGCTCTCTACGATTATAAATCAACCATATCGATTGGAGGCCGACCTCTGTGTAATCTACGTTTTGCTGATGATATTGATCTGATAGCTGGAACAGAATCAGAACTTCAAGACCTTACCTCTAGACTGGAGAAAGTAACAAGAACATATGGGATGGAAATTAATATAGAAAAAAGCAAGATATTGGTGAATAGCCATAAGAAACATGTTCCGACCAACATTACGTTAAATGGGCAAACGTTAGAAGAAGTTAACACCTTTAAATATCTCGGGTCCACTAGATGTAGTGATGGAAGATCAAATAAAGAAATCAAGACAAGACTTGAGATGGCCTCAGCTGCCATGACAAGGTTGAATGTGATCTGGAAAAGTAACATCAGTTTTCCTGTGAAGATCAAATTATACAAATCACTTGTATTATCTATTCTCTTGTATGGGTGTGAGGGCTGGACACTCACTGCAGATACGGAGCGAAGGATTCAGGCTTTCGAGCACAAATGTTATAGAAGAATTTTGCGCATTTGCTATAAAGAGCACAAAACAAATGTCTATGTTAGAGAGAAGATAAACACCTATGCAGGCCATCAAGAACCACTTTTGTCAATAGTGAAACGTCGAAAGCTTGCCTGGTTTGGGCATGTAACTCGTCATGACTCCCTTTCGAAAACGATCCTCCAGGGAACAGTCGAAGGTAAACGGAGAAGAGGAAGGCAAAGAAAATCCTGGGCTGATAACATCAAAGAATGGGCAGGACACGGTTTCTCCACACTTGTACGCATTGCTGAGAATAGAGAGCAGTGGAGGACCCTGTCTGCTGATGCTTCCACCATGGCACCCCTACGACCCATGACGGGTTATGGGTTGAGATGATGATGATCGGCTGACTCTATGTTAAAGTGCCGATTCTTAAACAGCGTACATTCTGATTAAATTGTGATTAAAATTATTCTTAACAGGTGTGAATTATATAGCTTTAGCTCAGCGGGGCTCTTTGTGTGTTTATTTTATACGGGTCACTGGAAAAGACGGGTGAGCTAAGTTAAGCCGATATGTTGGCTGGCTCTCGTGAGACCGGTGAGACTGGTGGAACAGAAATACAGGCAGAGATCGGATTGTGTGTAATGGCGAGTGGACGTACGATTTTGAGCTCCGGGTGTTGAATTTTTAAAAATGGAGTTCTGTGATTATTAATAAAAAGGATATTGAGAGCAAATAAGACAGCCTTTTGACATGGGCGTACTGTCGATTATATGCCATTATATTGTTGACCAAAGGTGTATTACCTGTGGAGCTACGTGCAGTTCTGAATAAATTATATTGTCCACGTCGCCAGTTGTATTTCAAATAATTATGAGTAGTGTTGGCTGGTTGCGGTGTCAAAGATTTACTACCCTAACTGGTAGCTTAGCCACAGGAACTATCCTGGTACTACTTAATTAACATTAACATAAAACGACATGTAACAGCTACCCAGTAAATTAAACAAGTTTAAGCAAATCCAATGTTGGTAAATTCCCTGTAACAAAGAAAAAAATTCACTCTCTCTTTCATACAGTGGCCACTCAATCACTCTTACCTACTCTTGGTGATATCCCATGGAAATACAATTATCCCTGAAATTTATGTGAAGTCAGGTTCACTTCCTAAATTGGCCCCAGTTCATCCTCTAACAAAACAATGCCTAGTGAGGTGAACGCCGAATCTGGTGTGGGTTTTTCCTGGATGAACAAAATGTCACCGCCAATAGTTGATGTAGAAAGTGCTCTTTGGGTTCACAGTTAAAAGAGAAACATACTTCCAGTATTGGGAAACATCTGGTTGCTAAAAATGTTACAATTGATAAATGATGATAATCCTATCGGCTGACTCTATGTTAGAGTGCCGATTCTGAAACAGCGTAAATTCTTGATGCTACGCTTGAATACGACTGTCAGAAGTCGGGAATAAATGTTATATTTGCACACCCCAGTGGGCTGATAAAATTGAAAAATATTGCTGGGTTTTGTAAGTCCAGTTAAATTTATAAGTTAAAAATTTTCTCAGGTATCTTTGGCAAATCTCGCTCACAAATGAAATAGGTGACGCACAAGCCAAGAAAAAGAGACAACATTAACCAATCAGAAAAAGACCGCTGGACGCCCTTGTGATCAGGTCTTCTAGGGATATAAGAAAAACAATTATGGAAAAATGCTACTCCTCCCTATAGCTATATATATATATATATATATGCACACAGACGGGGACAAGACGATCTCTTTTCCTCTCCGTCAGTCCTGATTAAATTTGAAAGGCATACGGTGCATTTTTTATGCCTACATTATAGCACGTCGCTTAAGTAGCTATTACATTTGGTCGGCGTCTGATATTAAATAATAGGCACTTATAATAAATACGCGCAATGAAATAAGCGTGAATTCTTTTCTGTCACTATCAGTCGTGCCTAGCTAAATCAGTCAACTAAAACCATATCTTCTTGTGTGAGAAAGCGTGCGGCGAAAATTAACATTATAACTGAACATCTGGTATGAAATAGCAACGCGTTATTTTATTGCACTAGTTTTACCAGCTAGAAAATCTAAGTGAATTATAATGGTAAAAGCTAACACTTTTAAACACGTAAGCACTAATTTCTATTACCAAAAAATCAGAATGAAAAATCCCCACGAATGTTAATAACACATTTAGCGAAATGGTTCTAGAACTGCGTGCTTAGACTATCCAAAAATTCTGAGTGACAACTGATAGCAGGTTTAAGAAAACACAGTTTATATATATATCATTATATTTCTCTGATCTATCGATGATGTTACTTTCCACGTTACAATGTGTAAGGAGAATCAGAAACGGAGATTAAAGATAAAAATTTTACGGCCAGTCTTTCGTCGAGGTTTCAACCGACATCAAAAGACTAATAGTTCCCTAACGGTTTTCTCTGTACGAATTCCCGCTTCTGGAGATCAAAGAGCCCAGGCGTTTCTGACTTTCCCTGAGTACAAACTTCAAAAGATTCTGTTTTTCACGTGCTGTCTGTCAGGTATCGTATGATTGACACATATGCTCGCGTGATAAGACGAAGTAAACAAACCTGATTCGCTACCTGTTATGACGGGCAGGTCACGGAAGCTTGTAAACACTTCGTTTGCTTAAGTTCCAAGAAAAGAGCCGTGGGTGAAAAAAGTACGCTTGTGTAAGTAAAGACAGACAGTAAATGCATGGTTTTGCTAGCAAATCATAGAACGCTAACGGGATTACAAAGACTGTCAGATTACTGTAGGCTCTATTTCCATTATACGTCACAATATATATATATATATATATATATATATATATATATATATATATATATATATATATATATATATATATATATATATATATATATATATATGGCCAAAGCTGTCTTGAATTAGGACACACGTTAAGAAAACCAGTTGATAGCATTACAAGGCAGTGCCTACTCTCGAAACCCCACGGTAGAGAAATAGAGGAAGCAACAAAAACAAAAATCGCATGGAGACCAGAAGTCATTATGTATGTATATATACATACAATATATATATATATACATATATATATATATATATATATATATATATATATATATATATATATATATATATATATATATATATATATATATATATATATATATATATATATATATATATATATAAGGTAAAGGTAAAGGAACCCGTTACACGCCCATTGAGGCATATTGGGAATATGGTGTTAGGCCCATATTATCTTGACCGTCGGCACACTAGGGGTGATTTGGTCGGCATCACGCCGGCCGCCTTAACCTTCCCAGAGTTGCTCTGGTACCCATTTGGGGCTGGGGCAACCCAGGAGCCGTTTGTGGCCTAAAAAATTCCCACCTCATCTGGGTATCGAGCCATAGACCACTGCGCTATGAAGCCAGTATATATGTATGTGTGTATGTATATATATATATATATATATATATATATATATATATATATATATATATATATATATATATATATATATATACTTTTGTACTTTCAAGTATATAGAGAATGGAGCCACCACGCCCCATTAGGTATCTTCCGCCTTATCACAAACTCTTCCAGCGGCGGTTTCTGTAGCAAATATTTTTTACATGATGAGGTTCCCTATGCACAATCTAATAATAGTCGCCTTTCAGACATACTCGAGAGACAACTAGTCATATTCTACCTTTGTCTCAGCAAAGGCCCCCAAGAATCACACGGGGCACTTTCGTATACGTGCACTAAACATGTCTCATCATTAATATTTACTATATGCTCTTTCTATTTTGTCCGTGGGTTTTTGTGGTCTTTACATATGTCCTCTTTTACTTTTTAACATTAATTTCATTTGTGTTAATAATTATTGCTAAAATTTGTTCAGAGGTGGTCAGTCACTCATCTTGTAACCACTTATATTCTCATCTTCACAGACGCGCCACGCATGGCACTTCCAACCCAGAGATTCAGACTGAGATGAGCAGCCCTCTAGCAAATCAGACCGAAACTATGCATATATCAGCGCAAGAATGTACTATTGAACACTCACAGACAGAAGTCAAAGCTCAGACAGATGTTTCTTCTTTAGGTAGATTTGAGTTGGAACATTCAAGTGATTCGCCAATGTCTAACGACGAACAGTTTGCCAATGGAAACTCAGACGTCTCAAGGAGGCCAAAAGGCACGCCAGAAAAGCTGAAGAAAGAAGCGAGTGAGGAACAAGTATGTGACATTCACTCAACCTATGAGTCATTTAAAAGTTTCCATAGCGAGTACATGGAAGCCATCAGAACAAAATGGTACTTTAAGATATCCTGGGGATTATCAAATTTGGCCAGCACTACTGCGCCTCTTGTGACAGTAATCTTCTTCTCTGCTCTATATCCCAAAACTATCGCGAGCCGCACCGGCAAACTTGATATCCAGAATACAAATGTTCATGTTTTTAACTTGGTTTTTGTTATTATTGATCACATGATCAGCGCACGACCAATCAGGTTACTCCATGCAGTTGCGCCAATCGTGTACGGCTTTATATACGTAATATTCTCGTTAATTTATTGGTCAACTGATAAGTCAAATCACGTGATCTATGCAGCCATTCTAGACTGGAATAAACCAGGAGCACCCATTGGCTTGATGTTTGGGTTAGCGCTTGTTGTTATTCCGTTATTACAATTAGCCTATTTTGGAATCTACCAGCTAAAAGAACACATTCACGAGAAAATATACGGATGTAATTTTGATGGAGATATTGATTAATAGTAAATGGTTCCGTTATATCAGCCTTGTAACCAGTTAGTAATAAGGAACATGCCCCGTACATTTCCCAGGGGTCTCTGAGGTGCCAAAGCCTGAAAAGGGACTACTACTGTCTCAGGGATGTCATACAAGGAGACTAGTGTGTGGTTGTACATGGAGCTGGCAATTTCATAATGTAAAACAAATAGCCGTAAAAGCACGGCTGCGAGAGCATGCACTTTTATGCAGGATTCCTGCATTAAGAAGGCCAGCTGCAGAGTTGACCTCATGCTCTGCTGGGAACGAAAAAGAGATGAGTAAGGAGGATGACTGTACTTATTGATGGATTTCTCCCACTGAAAGCAGAAGATCTGGCTCAGTGAAACTAAGTACGTTTACCGGGACCCGATAAGGGGAGCAGACAATGATAACACTGTAACCTAACAGGCATGTCAGTGAAGGCGACCAAGGAGGGTTATTCATTCTAAGGTAATTTTAGGCCAAATACAACATTTTAAAACAAAACTGAAGAAAATGTGGACAAGTCAACAAATGTAAATAGTTTAATTAATTCAACTTTGCCATCCAGACGGAAGACGGTAGTCTGTTAAGGAGGCTTGTGATGCAGAGAAAGCCGAAACGATGATATCCAGACATTCATAAATGGTTCCTTGTCCAGAAGTGAAGGACTAAAATGCTCTAATAAGATCAGTAATATGGAACTGATCGCATGAACCAGATACATACCAGTGGTAGAAGATGTGAGGAGATGGCTTAAGAGTTGGGTAGGACACACACACACACTGAGAAAACTAAGATGATATCATTACAAGGTAATCTCTTTTCTGGAATCCGCCTAATTATGAGGAATAGACATGGAGGGATCTTGAACGGATGGCATGGAATTATTACAGGATGGCCTGTTGATTATTTACTGAAAGTCTGAAATGTACTGAATCAATGAACGACTGCATATGAAAACAGATTTTGTCATCATCATCATCATAATGCCATCATCACCTTAATCATCATCATTATTATCATCACTATCATCATCAGCTGCTGCCATATCCACATCCACATCGAAATTCGACTGCAATAGATATCCAACGTCTTCTGTCTCTTGTCTTGATAATGCACTCTGATAGACTCTTTCATGTCCATCTCTTGGTGTTTTCTTCCCACTTACAGCGCTGTCTTCGTCTTGCACGTTTGCTTTCAGCTCTGACTCCCATTACAGTCTCCATCAAGGGGTTATGTCTTTTTAAAGGCAGATATAAAGTATCAAAATTATGCAGAAACATGGACTGAAGCTAATAAAGGCGAAAAAATACTTCTCTGGAGCCACGAGTGGTTCCCCTGGGTATTGCAGGAGGTAAAGAAAGACTCCAGACATGTCATCAGAGGCGGCTAACAAGAGGTTGCTCATGGGGCTGTAAACCTAATTATGGAGGAAAAAAAATTTGCTAGAGAATTCGCGGCTGCTTGAGCGCATGAGGGCTTTGGTGAAGGCTTCTAGCGAGTGGGCCAGATGTACCGCTGGCGCTATGGACCTTAAAGAGCGTAATGGAATTGATGATGATGATTTTTCTGCTTAGGGCTCGATGATACAAGAGCAGGGCAAAACTAAATTACCATTTGAAGAAATTGGCAGAGTTGGTTTTTTTTTTTTTTTTTTCCTAGTATATATTCCAGTTGTATATGCTGGTGCTATATTTTTACACTTTGTTACAAATACAGATATGAATTTTATGACCCGCATACATCAGTTCTCGACTTCTTTTATATGTGTGTCTGCTATGTTCTTTCTTTGTTGTTTTCGTGACTCTTCTCAAGTTAATTGTACGTTCGCTGAAAGGGGGAACTACCAAGCAGTGGTGGTTCCATGCTTGTTAAGGAGTGTAAAAAGAGAATGAATGTATGTCTTGTCCATGCAAGATGAATTTAGTTGAAAACCTGTCTGTTCCTCCCTCAGTTTTCTGTCAATAGCAGGGGTTCTTAATATTTCTTGCGCCATGGACGCTTATGGTTGTCCAGTGAAGGCTGTTGAGGGTCGCTCCATGGTGGGAAATTGTCGTGACAGGTTTATTCTGGTCGCGATGATTGTTGCACCATGGAACACCCCTCACTGATACAATATTGCGTAGAGCGCATATTAGACAATGTTACGTAGGACGCATAGTTACCTAACGGGGGTCTTCTTTGTGTAGCCTTTGGTCTTGACGGAGGCGTTCATATTTGTGTGATATATCCACTTTCCAAAGTGTCATTATAGACTAAGTGTAAGAAGGCTATGAAAAGCCATGTTCACAGTGTTCAAATATAAATATAATCTTACTCAAGGTGATATAAATGAGAATACCTGCCTAGCGAACGCTCTAATAATAGAGGCATTTTTAAGGACGTTGCCGTCCAAGTTGAAATACGTAACGAGATTAAAGCGGGCAGATGTTATGGCGTGTGAAGCCAAATGTATTACTTTCTTTATACGAAAGATAAAAATGTAAAGCAGATCGCAGCAATGAAATATATAGATATAGCTTAGAAAATCTAATCTAAAGCTTTGAAGAAGAACTAACTTATGCCAGTATTATAGTCACTAAAAGTACTGAAGAACTAGGTCAGGAGTAATTCCTAGATTCTGTGATTGAATTCCAATAGTAGTGATTTCTAATGTGCATGAACCATGCTGTGTAATTCCATACAAAATGTTATGTGAAAATATGTTATTAAAATGAGATGTCAGTCGTTTGAGAACGCCTTCTTCAGTCGATCAAGTTCGTTGTAATGCTACCGTTGAGATGTACTTAAAGTGTCCTTCAATGTTACACGTTGTTACTTGTCACGAAGTGGGTTTACGTCTAGAAGTTGTCTTAATATAGAGACAAGACCCTAGTGGTAAGAAAGTTCGAGAAGATAAATTTTGATGAAAATGACAGTGACTGTGGACAGATGAGGGGAGAACCGGGATTGACTTTCCCTTGCCACTTCGTGACTACAACAATTTGCTATAGCCTCCCCCCCCCCCCCCCCTCGACTACCTTTAAACAAAAGAAGATAAGGTTATACACGAAGACCACAGACACACTACACTATACGTGATCGCGATTATTTTAACAAAGGAAGACCCTCGTTATCGCAATTAAATTTAAAGAAAAGAAAACTGGTACGAGTATAAACTAAACCTACCGTCATAAAACGCAATAAAATACCTACAGAAAAAGACCAAAAACAAAAATAATTATGAAAGAAAAGAAGACTGGGCCTGTTGGAAAACAGAATTACAGTACTGCATCACATTACTACCTTCAAAGTATTGAGTAACTACAGTTAAAATCATAACCAAGTCAAAC
Source organism: Oreohelix idahoensis (assembly GCA_024509875.1). Taxonomy (NCBI): domain Eukaryota; kingdom Metazoa; phylum Mollusca; class Gastropoda; order Stylommatophora; family Oreohelicidae; genus Oreohelix; species Oreohelix idahoensis. Next base: position 149,508 of record JAMPIV010011802.1, on the reverse strand, counting down.
ATAATAATAATAATAAAGAATAAAAAAGAATCTTCAGTAACAACGGACCAGATAAAAAAATCAACGAACATATTCGCCAGTATACGCATTTAATTCACAAATCAGACATGAATCCACGCGGGAGCTGGATATAACGGTCATTGTGGCAATTTCAATCCTGTCAAGAAACACGAGTAAATCATAGAAGAAATAAAGCTCCCTAACAAAGGCTACGGGTCCCTTCTTAGAAAAAAATTTCCACAGACCCATAATTAAAATGTCTCCATACATATAATACATTTTATTACAAAGAAAAATATGTAAGCTTACATATAGTCTTACTGAAATATAAAAACAATCTGTGGAAAAAAGAATTCTTTAAATATAAAAAAAACTACGATAATTGTCCGAGCAAAACTTTTGGTGAATATAAAATTCAAATTTTCAGGTTATGTACACGGACACCCTAGAATATATCCATGGACCCTCAAGGAGTTCGAGGACCAGAGGTTAAAAACCCTGGTCTACCGCCTCTTGTGTAGCTCCAACGGTTGACAAGCAAACCATTCTTGCTGTCACAGAGCTTTCTATACTTTTTTTCATGCATCATGCTATACTATCACTTCCACTCGTTCGTTCCCTCCTTTCCATCTTGTCATTCCTTTCTATCAGGGCTGTGGAGTCAGAGTCGTGGAGTCGGTCATTTTTAGTGGAATCGGAATCGATAGAAAATGTGCAGACTCCGAATTTTACGAAACTTAAGTCAGGCAGATCCACGTTTGATCCATGTGTAGCGTGAGGTTTTTATTGGCTCTAGGATCAGTATAGTACTGACAATACAGAAATAGAATTTCTGCAGAAAATGGTGAAGTCCCAGTGTCTGAGAGAACTACTGGTATCACAAATTAGTTACGGCTGTGAATGATATGATCTCGAAAAATTACAGTCATAAAATGCCACCCCGCTGTGTAACTAACTGTGATATTAAAACAAGGAAACAGATTCCACTTAACAATTATAAAATTGACAAGTCGTTCAAATACAATTTCCTTATTTATTAAGTATATACACTATCTACTCTTGAGCTGAAGGGTGGATGTTGGAAAATGGAATACAATGGATTTGTACGTTTACATATGATATATATAAGAAGGGACCCGTAGCCTTTGTTAGGGAGCTTTATTTCTTCTATGATTTACTCGTGTTTCTTGACAGGATTGAAATTGCCACAATGACCGTTATATCCAGCTCCCGCGTGGATTTATGTCTGATTTGTGAATTAAATGCGTATACTGGCGAATATGTTCGTTGATTTTTTTATCTGGTCCGTTGTTACTGAAGATTCTTTTTTATTCTTTATTATTATTATTATGTTTGACTTGGTTATGATTTTAACTGTAGTTACTCAATACTTTGAAGGTAGTAATGTGATGCAGTACTGTAATTCTGTTTTCCAACAGGCCCAGTCTTCTTTTCTTTCATAATTATTTTTGTTTTTGGTCTTTTTCTGTAGGTATTTTATTGCGTTTTATGACGGTAGGTTTAGTTTATACTCGCACCAGTTTTCTTTTCTTTAAAGTTAATTGCGATAACGAGGGTCTTCCTTTGTTAAAATAATCGCGATCACGTATAGTGTAGTGTGTCTGTGGTCTTCGTGTATAACCTTATCTTCTTTTGTTTAAAGGTAGTCGGGGGGGGGGGGGGGGGGGAGGCTATAGCAAATTGTTGTAGTCACGAAGTGGCAAGGGAAAGTCAATCCCGGTTCTCCCCTCATCTGTCCACAGTCACTGTCATTTTCATCAAAATTTAATGTTATATATATATAACTATAACAACAACTCTTCCAATTATACGAACAAAATTATAGATATCAGCTGTGCTGTTAATCAATTACAGAAACTTTATCAGCTGTGCTGTTAATCTTGTCTCTCACTACGCTAAATCGCTTTTTCGTCACTGACAGTTAATTTGATCACAATTGCCGACGGAAATGGTACTAATGTGTACTCATCTCTTAAAACAGTTCTGTCCATCTTAGTTTGATGCACACAACACCCGCTGATGATCGTTCCTTTAGCCCACCCAAGACTGAGGGGGACTAGGGGTGTAGCTCCGATACAACCACTATGCTCCTGCGAAGTTCCAGGCAGCAGGATTGACACGAACATACGACCTCAGGTTGGATGATACGAATAAAACTGTAATAATGAAAAATAGGCTCTAATTTCTGTCATCAAGCCCACCTATTTCTAGTGTATATGAGATGAGCGTGTATCATGTGTCTGCATGTAGGATGAATGACAACATGGCTCAGTATGATTTAGCAATAACGAGACAAGACAGGTGTGTACTTGCAAAACATTCTTTCTGATAATTCAATACATGAATACATCCAATAATTTGTACACCGTATGATACACCCGTTTCCTTCCACCTATAATATACCAGGCCATCTCTGATAAGTGCTAACTGGCTGGTAAAATATACCCTAACAATATTGTTGTGGTTATATAGGTTGGAGTCATACCAGGAAATACAATCATTATACCTAATTCCTTAAGATATAATCAGTATACCTGATACATTCATAGTAAAACTAAAATCCTATATTAAATATATACAGGTGTAAGCTATTTTCTGGTGGTTTCCTTCTTCAACAATCATACACAATCATTATACATGATACTATAAAATTCAATCATTATACATGATAAAGTCATAGGTTATATTCAGGTTGGAGATAGGTTATATTTCAGTGATAGGTTATATTTCAAGTTGGAGTTATAGGAGTCCTAAAAAGGACTGATAGCTTATATTTCAGGTTGGAGTTATATCAGTCCTAAAAAGGACTGATAGGTTATATTTCAGGTTGGTAATCTTCTTCAGCAATCATACCAGGAAATACAATCATTATACCCGATTCCATAAAATATAATCATTGTACATAATACAGTCATAGTAAAACTCAAATACTAAAGTGATATTATATACAGGTGTAGGTATTACAAATGATACTACAAAAATACAATCATTATATATATGATGTAGGTGTCGCAGATATTTTTTGATTGTGCACTCCAATTGACGGAGAATGCGAATCCAATTGTCGCATAAAGAGTTTTGTATAGTAAGGAAGATGTGTAGAAAGCACATAGACCTATAGACACTAGTTTTCACAGAGGTGAGCTAGTGTTGAGGGAAAGAGTTAACAGAAGGGCACAGGTTGGTGTCAGTGATTCTCTCACCTTTTAGACTACCAACTCTTGTATTTTTCTGGCGACGACTAACTCTTTCTTACTCAAATCTTTTTTGAAGATGAACTAATAGTAACAGGTAATAATACAAGGAGGGTTGAGAATGTTTTTCTGAACAGAACATACAATCTACTAAGTCAAACTCAGAATGATGGTGAGTTACAGAATGTACATAATTACTTTAATTACAGTAGAAAATATAATCAATGTTGTCATATACTTTGAATAAAAGAAATACTAGGAAATTTAGAACTGTCAGTGTCTTTGGTTCAGATAAAAATAAGAGACTATTTTCCTCACTGACGAAAAGTTTATTCCTATGGCTATTTCGTGGAAGAAGTGAACTCTGATTTTGGTCTGGGTTTTAAGTAGACTTATCTGCTTGGACTTCTCCTGGGCGTCACAGTAGGTAGGGATTACCAACTGGAGAATTTGATTCAGTGGGGCTACAGTCCAAGAGATGGCTGGTTGTGAAGTTCACCTGTTGTGCAGTGATGTTCAGGTGCTGACGAGGTGTTTGAGGCTTATATGCTGTAGACTGCTCAGGGTTGCTATAGACTGCACAGGGTTGCTGACTTGTGATCACCGCTCGAGGGTTTGAGACGTAAGCACTAGTTCTCTCTGTAGCATAGAGCAACTAGGTGGTTTACTCGCAACAATTTACAGCAATCAAAATCCAGAAACTGGCTAGGATTCTGCAACTGGGCTGTGGAAGACAATACAGGCAATCAATCTTCTGTTTGTTTTACAGATATATTTCCTACAGCCATTCTGGACATTTCGTCTCAGAATGGTGCCTAAATATATATTTACCTGAACCGGTAACGTCAGTCTTTTCCTTAAAGGCGACTGTCCATTTGTTTACAAATTCCTGTCTAGCAGTAGTCTCACACTGAGGTCAGATCAGTCAGGTCAACCTTTGTTACAAGCAGACGCCTTGCCGTGTGCGTTCATGCGTGACTGCATTGGAGGAATGCTATTTCATTCACTCGTTCCTTGAACAACATGGTTCTTCTCTCGTTCACAACAGCTTTTTTTCATCACTTTCCTAATACAATTAGCTTGTAGTACTTTCTCATATCAGCCAGTACGTACATCATTATAATGCATCAATAACATTCAAAATACATAAATGCAAAATAGCTATCAATCTAATGTAAAGAAACAAAACCACAATATTTAGTATTTCACACTTTACATCCATTAACTAATCCCTTGATATTAGAGTTAGCTAATTAAGCGAATACTGAGAGTTTGCTTACCGCTCAGGACTTTATCCACAGCTTAAGAAATAGAACTTTAGTAGCTTTTTACACTCAATCACAATATACTTGTAGATATGAGGTAAGTTGAGGTTTCTATTCTATAACTTATAAGCGTGCGTTGTCTTCCCAACGGTTCATCAGCAAGTGATCTTAAAATTCAGCATTTGTTCGCATGAAGTTAAAATGTTTCCGTTCCCACGTCCAGAGTTAATTATTTCCCGTCTCATGCTAAGACACGTAAAAGATTTATCGGCGTTCTCCAGTTGACCACTGAACACGGAAATATGATACTCTGAGAACCACTGGTTTTTACCAAGCTAATAAATCGTATAAGACATCCCTAAAGCAGGGGGATCGAATGACAGGGCTATTAGTGAGGACTTGAAAAATAGTTAAAGAAACGAACACAGGTGCAAATATTTCCGTAGAGAAAACAGACAAATGTGAAGGAAAAGAAAAGTAAGGAATTTTAAAATAATCTAGACGAAAACTTCGAGCACTCTGTGACAGTAGGCATATTCTCCTACAAGTTTATAGTAAGTTTACCTACCCTCTAAGATTAATACAAGCCAAATTTTGACTCGACTAGTGAAGCAAATCTGCCAGGTCAATGCAGTTTAAGCATAAATCAGTCTTGACAGCTTTCTCTTTCCCAGTATGTCGGTCGAGCTGGCCTTCGTGTTTGTGTGTGTATTTGAATAAAACACGCCCAGTTATATAGGTAGACGCAGGTAAATTCTACTGCTTAAGGAACGCTTTTGATTGGTTCTCGGCGTTTTAGCCTTTTTAATGGCCAGCGGTTTCGTACTTTCCGTGACCGAGTCCCGAAATTTTAGGCTTAAGTTTTTTTTTTCCTTTTATTTTTTTTTCTCCAATTCATTCTGTCTGCCGCCATCTTGCGGGAACAAGATGGCGTGTACTTCGTGTAATTTATTCTGGCTCAGCGTCTGTTGAACGTGGATTGGCTGGGCGATTAACAAAGAAGTGGGTTTACACTTTACGACACCATGCAAGACTTAAGTCAAGGCAGATCCACGTTTGATCCATGCAAGATTTAAGTCAAGGCAGATCCACGTTTAATCCATGCAAAGTTGGGTGTGCTTAAAATTTTTGAAATAACATTTTAAAGTAGTAGACTTCCTAAACCCATTTTCATGTTAAAGTACATGCATTTGTACATAATGTAGGAAAGTTTTAGTTGCTTCTGATTGTGGCAGATTATGATAATTGATTTCATATATCTATTTTTCTTTATCTGCATTTTTTTCCTAGCTTCACTTACGCCTGTTGGGTTAACATAAAACCTCCTATTACTCAGAATAGATCTGTCTCTCTTTCTCATTTAGCACGCATTTAATGCTGGTCGCTATATTTCTTTGATGAGAGTCTACCAGAGACACATTCGCTAACGTGAGCTGTAATTCTAACACCAGCGCCAGAGATCTAATCGCTGTAGAGATCAGACAGAGACCAGATTTGAATAAATTTTAATAGATTTGAGAAACAAGGTGAGCAAATGTTATTACCTCCCTTGTATAACCCGCTCGCTAGAAAGTAATTAAACACGGCGAATCGAAAGATCTAAGACATTGCTCTCTGAATACGAGCAGAGAGACGAAGGAAACTCACACTGATTAGCGCATTGCCGATGTCTGGTCTAAGCGAGATCAATTATATTTTACTAGTTATTTTCTGTGCAGAGTGATTTACTAGTTAGGTCTGTTATATTATTTCTCTAAAGTTTTACTGATTTACAGTGGATAGCAGAACAAATAAATATTTCTAGCTAACTCTTCAAGCTATAATAAAATTTAATTAACTGCTAGCAACCAGTCAGAGAATATTTTAACCAACTAGTAATGCCCTGATTCATTATGAGTATTGACGAAATATGTATTTATTTCTAATTCATGATGATTAATTCTTTTTAAATGACTAGAATTTATTTCACGGAAGTTTTTTTAAACGATGAGACTAGCTCTAAGCTTATAGTTTCTAATTTAAGTTAAATAACCGAAGTGGATAATATATCTTCTATGTTACGCGGGTAAGGATAGGATTGTGAATTATAATATATTATGTTAAGTATTTGTATTTTCTCCTATAAAGTATTTGGGTCAAACCCTAAAACCTTACCAGCGGCTTCCATTGCATATGAAACTGGAAATAAACTTTATCAAATAACATTCTGATATAATATCGGGTTTTTTTAAGGTGACTTGTCTAGTTTCGTCGTACACCCAGAAAAAGACACAGTACAAACCCCAAATAATATTAAGAATAAATGATAACTGGACTTATAGCATATCCAGAGTTCTTTTCCCAATTTCATAAACATTCAGCCTGTTGTGGCTACCAATCTAACATTTACATTACCTGTATAACGACCACGTGTTGTGAAGAAGATTGATCCTGAACCGATTTGTTTACCTGACATGTGATGTAACGATTGAAGATTCCAAGCTAACGTACACTGTGACATTTAGATATCTTAATTATTTTACTACCTGGACAAAAATTGAAGTGACCTTTATCAGCATCCTACTTACAAGAGTAAATCAAGCGTTTCCCAACATTTGATTAATTAGTCGTTGGAGAAACTGGGGCTTGATTCGCCAAACAACCAACCGTGAATGGTCTGTGGGTGCCATTAACAATTGTTCCAGATGTGGTGAAAGCACCTTTGTAGGTAAGAGAGACTGAATTTGTGATCACAGGTTTGACAGAGCGAGAGAAAGCGTGGGAAGAATAATTCTATTTGGATATAACCCATGTACTTATTTTGTATTTGCTTATGCAAGTTTTGCTAAAGCTGCTCCTTTATTTTATTTCAGAATAGATTAACTTATAACTATGTTCTTTACTGTAGAGGGAATTTTAGACGATAGCGTAAAAACCTTTGACTCTTTCGAGGGCTAATAACTTTGCTCTAACGGGATCGGGTCTCAACAGAGGGAGGGAGGATTAAACTTATGAGTCTAACTCTGTAATTAACTCATTAACCTATGTTCATTGTATTTGATTTTGATATTCAAAGATATTGTGGTGTAGATTCTTTATGATAAATAAAATTTACATAAACTTTATTTACGTGTGTCGGCCAGCTTGTCCCAAAAGATCCCAATTCCATAGATATAGTTTTCACGTCTGTGCGTCTAAGTGTCGTCACGTATCTGTGTGTGTGTAGATGTGAGTGGGTGAATATATCAATAAATTTTTTTAGGAAGGTCTGTCTGATCTAAGAATCTCAGTCGTAATCGATAGGCTGGATTGATTATCTTTCATATCCATTGACAGATTTTACCTTTCCCCATTTCACTTGTGAAAAGTCTATTTCTTTACCTGATCTCTCACTGAGCTATCACCTGTTCTATTCCTATTCAGGCAAGGCCAAAATTGATCTTAATTACCCTATCAAAAATATACGACAAATGGGTTCTCGTCCGAGGGATTTTTGAACTTAGAATAGGAATACGAGACGACAGCAAATTTCTCGTTTACCGGGATTTTGATCTGTAAATCATTATAGACTAGTTACAGAAAGAGTGTGATTGTCTTGTGAGATTTTGTATCATTATAAATAATTATCCCCTAGACAAACGATCTGTTTATTGGCTTGCTGACCACACATATATATCTATTGTTTTTTCCACAGCATTGTTAGAGTATATACAATTGAGTTACAGGGTGATCTTTGTCAGAGTATGTTACTCGTATGTATTGATTTTGTAATACAAAGCCGCTGGTAGTGTGGTTGTGTAACAATCACAGGGTTTAAAAATTTGAAGCAGGTGTTTTGAGCTAAGCTAAGGAGCGCGTTCAGACTATTTAGTCTAGTAATTGCCTCCCTTACACTAACTGACTTCAGGGGTGACGTGATAGTGGACTTAAATTAAGGGAATTTGCTTTTCTCCTTAAAATTTTTGCCAGAATATTTTTTTTATAGAAATATTTTTCTGTTTCCACTGTAGTAACTTATTTTTTTAGTGATAAATCTATACTACCATTTATTTGGCGTAGTCGTCTGCATTAGGAGCTTAATTGCAAAATTAAAAGCAGCGATAGTTAGATCACTAATAATATAGGAGGAGGTATCCCAGTTATATATAGATTTTTTTCTGTTTTGTAATTTCTCGTAAGTGGTAGGGTACCAGTGTATCCTTTTTCTTACTTCTTTCTCGACTAAGTCAGTCAGCTATTTGCAATGGCAGAGAGGGCAAAGCTTAGGCAGATGCTCAGAGAGGAAGCAAGGTAAGAGAGATTGGACGGAGAAGAAGTGAAAGCTTTTGTCAGGGACGAACTTGACAGATATGATGTGGAGCAGAAGGAAAAAGCAGCCGAAGCTAGGGAGCAGAGGAAGATTGAGGAAGAAATGGAAATTCGCAGGGAGAGAGAGAAGGAACGACAGCATGAGGAAAGAGAGAAGGAGAGACAGCATGAGGAAAGAGAGAAGACGAGACAGCATGAGTTAGCGCTTAAAGTTCCAGAGGTCCAAAACCGTGGGGCTGCCTCTACCTCCGGCAACGGAGAGTCTTCTCCTCATTCTTCTTTAACTGATCCTTATAACACCCAATCTCCTTAACTCAACGCTATGTCTGTTGCTCTAGAATCTTTCCCTTGCCCTAATGAGAAGATTGACACGTATTTAGAGAAATTTGAAAAAATGGCAACTCTGTACGGTTTAGAGAGGTCGCGTTGGTGTATGAAACTTTCCCAGGCCTTAAAAGGGTCTGCGTATGATACATACTCAAAAATGGAAATAGCCAATTAAGAAAATTACGATGTGTTGAAAAAAGCTTTACTAGAACGCTTTGAAATGAACGTTCGCAAATTTTTGCAACTGTTCCGTAACAGCAGAAAGGAGGGCTCTGAAACTTTTCAGCAGTTTTCTTCTCGTCTGAAGGGATACTTGACAAAGTGTCTGGAGCTTTCACAGCTCGCCTCTACCTATGAAGGACTTGAGGAGTTTGTTTTAACCGAACAGATAAAAAATACTTTGTCGAGTGACACCCGCACATTTTTAGCTGAGCAGGGAGCAGAAAAGCTGGAAGACATTTTGGAAAAATCTGAGCGATATCACAATGCGCTGGCCTAACTGTCGGCCACAAAACGTAAACCGACTGAAGAGCCTTCTCGGAAGAATGACTGTAGTGATATCCTCAATACAATCGATAAATTATATAAACCATTATAGAGCATAAAGTCAAAATAAGGTAGAAATAAAATATTGGGTTGCGATTAGCTTCTTCGCCCCGCCTGCAAACGTATCGCTTTCAATAGGCCTTACTGTAGAGAAAATATAGCATGTTTGAACCAAATCGAGGCGTAAATTTTGTTCTAGACGGAATGACAGACAAGAAGGAGGGGAAAGGAGCGAGAGAAGACCGCCATCGACACGCGTTTTTTGGAATCAAAAATTGTAACGAACGCGCTATATTGCTAGTGACAGAATTTGAAAATACGACGCAAGGCCAATACTTGTATCGTCCTATAGTCTTACTTACTTACTTAGTCGTTCCCCTTCTACCGTGAGGTGTAGAGGTTTGGAAGAGAGAGCGCCAGACTGTCCTATCGGCTGTCTTCCTCCTGGCCTGGTTCCATTCTAGTCCTCGATCCTTCAAAGATTGTCTAATGTTGTCCTCCCAGCGGACTCTAGGTCGTCCTCGCTTGTTACTTCAACCACCTTCCTCAGATACCTCATTTCTGAGGTTTGGATCTGGCTTTTATGGGTTGTAGTCATTGCCCATGACTCGCATCCGTATGTCAAGACTGGGACATAGGTGGAGCGGTATACAGCCATCTTCGTTTTCTTACCAACCTCTCTCTTGCTGAGGAATCCTCGATTTATGGCCTGAAAAAGTCTCCCAACTGCTGCTTTTCGAGTGGCCAACTCTTCTTTGATGCCTCCCTTTCGGTCTATAATAGCTCCGAGGTATTTAAAGTGGTCGACCTAATCCAGGACCTGTTCTCCCAGCTTAATCTGATGTTTTCTTTCTTCTCGTGATATCACCATGGATTTTGTTTTAGAGCTGCTTATGACCATCCCTCTCTTCTCCAGCTCTTCCTTCCAGACTTGCAGGTTGGATTGGAGATGTGCCTCTGATTTAGCAATCAGGGCAACATCATCAGCAAATGCCAGCTCCGAAATATAGACCTGTCTCATCTTCCATTACCCCACTGAATACTTTCTTGTTCTCTCCTTACATGCCTTGATGACATCGTCCATAAGGAGTATAAAGTGGTAAGGTGATAGGATATCACCTTGTCTTACACCAGTGGTGGTCCTGAACTCTTCCGACTTATGGTTTGCTGTCCTCACATAATTTCTGCAAGACTTGTAGAAGCTCTGTATAGCATGAATCAGAGGTGCTGGAATATTCTTCCTTGCCAAACAGTCCCAAAGTTTGCTCCAGAGGACCATGTCAAACGCCTTTTCCAAATCTATGAAACAAAGATGCATCTCACTCTTATACTCAAGGGCCTTTTCACTCAGCTGTCTGAGTGTGAAGATTAGGTCTTGAGTACTTCCGTCCTATAGTCACGCAGTGGAAATATATAAACACACATACCGCTCTCATTTCCTGTAGTGTAGCGTAAATTCTGACGAAACACAGACTTTGTCGTTTTAGTTTGAAAAAAAGCGTTAGAGAGAGGGAAAAAGATGGTGGTTTTCTAGATTTAAATAATATTGACGACTAACATGGAAAAAATATGGAAATACGAACTATAATACTTGGGGCCATAAAACTTGAATATATTAAGGGCACAGGGTCTCCTGATCAATAATATGTTTCAAATTACAAAATCGTCCAATTAATAACCCAGATATTGATATAATACTATATATGTTAGGACAGACTGACGAACTGACTAACGTCCTTGCTTATCTTATCGGTAACATTTTGGGACGCAATTTTGGGAAAAGAGGCAGAAGAGGGTAAGACAAAGCCACGTGTGGAAGTCTAGGAGTAAGTGAGAGGTGGAATTGAATATTTGTTAGCCCAAAAATCAAGCCTATTTTTAGCTGTAATGAAAAGATCGAACGGACCGACCGACAGCGGAACACCTAATTGTTTGGGGTTTTGTTTTTCTTTTTTAAACTTTGAATTCAAAATTTGATAGACGCCGATTTCTATTGCCCAGCGTATGGGATATTGAAGAAAAAATTGGAAGGCTGGACACCATTTAAAGTAAAACGTTCCCTTAGACAGGTCGATTGATAGACCAGAAGTTTGACTTGCTTCACCATATAATGAAGACATAACTAAAGAAAAGCAGTCATAGTCTAGCAGCGGCACAGCTAAATTTGTGCCAAATCAGCGTACCTGTGTGTATTTCATTGAATTTGTGGTATAAACGAAATTATTAATATTTTATTTAAAAATTTGAGTGTGAGATACTGCCATATGAAAAATATTTTACGACTGTAAGTACATAGGTCCCTAGCAGACTTATGCATGGCCTAGATGTTGATCCATCATATAACAAACTACCAGAGAGGTAGATCCAACAGATTATATAGGTTTTCATCAAGGATCATATCACCCATCATATTTTATGGAAAAAGATCAATGATAATGGCAGAGGTGTTGCAACCATTAGGGGAGAGGAAACATAAAACTGGTACAAACTGTAACATCAATCTATGTGGATGAGCTGGGTTGGTCAGAGAGATCTGACCATGTTCTTTTATTTTGAATGTGTTGTTTGTGGAAATGGTAGCATAAATACTATGTAAAGAAGGAACCATAAATTTCATATTGCAGGGTTTCTTACCGGCACTAGTCAAGTGCCAGTTTTCCTGAGGAAAGAATCTGTATGATTGTGGACGTGTCTCTAGTGGTACAAGCTCTCTACCACTGGAGTAGTAATATTGATACAAGCTCTCTACCATATTACCTCAGGACATGTGAGACGTTGGCCGGAAAGACAACTGTAATTCAACCACACGTGCCAGATAAGTGAATATGATCTGGCACGAGACAATTCAACAACAGAATATAGTATAAACTAATTGTATGCCTAAAACACCATTTCCACCCAATAAAGTGACAAGAAGATTTGTGAATAAGGACATGGGAATGATGTAAACACCCCAACCCACCATCTAGTTCCAGTTAAGAAGTAGTTAGCAGTTTAACAACACCATTATTATATTTCATATTATTCTCTTGGACAGATTGTCCTTTTTAGTTATTTGAATTTGCTTATATATATATATATATATATATATATATATATATATATATATATATATATATATATATATATATATATATATATATATATATATATATATATATATATATATATATATATATATACATATATATGAATTGATTTCATTTGATTTTGACAGTCCTGACCAAAATAATATTCGGTTCAGGACAAAATAAATTGTAAAACAAATTGTTAAATACCAAATTTAAAACACAGTGTTAGTTGAGCTGATCATAGAATTTAATATCTGTGTGTGTGTGTTTGTGTATTGGGTTACCATCACACCACAGTTTCATTACCCTAGACATTTAGACGTAGTCATCATTTATTCTAAGAGTAAAATATAACTCTGAGTGAGATCTTAGGGTGGTAGCAGAAAGGTTCCCTGAGAACACACCCCATCAATTGTTAGACTCAGGGGCCTTCACAGCTTGACCTCACTCAGTTACAAATTAAATACAACACCAACATTCTTAACATCTAAACCCACCACATATATTGAGTAGCTCGCTCCGTAATTTAAACTGATTAATTTTGAAGAATTCAATATTGTATCACTATTGTCCCTAAGAGGTTAAAAATATCCTATAATAAAGATAAAAGTACTTTAAGGTGGAAATTAACAGTTGATGAATTGTCACGGCCAGTAATTAATTAATTAGTCATAGTTGGTACTTTGCTTTATTAGAGTTTTAAATTTGTCTTAGTATATTATTAAAGTTGCTTAAGACAGAATGGCAGACTTGGCCAATTTTAGATCTGCTCCTGTGCTGGCTGAAAAAGAGATGGGTATGGATGGGCCAGAGCTGGTCCAGTATGTAACAGCTGAAGTTGACAAATTTATTGCTAGAGATAGGGAAGACAGGGAGGCAGAAAGAAAATTAGAAGCTGAGAAAGAAATTAAAAGGTTACAGATTGAGGCGGACAAAGAAGCTAGGGCATTGGAGGCGGATAGGGAGGCTGAGATTAAGCGGCTCCAATTTGAAGAGAAGAAATTGGAGGCTGAGGAAAGAACACTAGCGGCAGAAAAAGAGGATAAAAGATTACAGAGGGAGCACGAGTTACGACTAAGGGAGTTGGAATTTCAAGGCCATGCTCCTGAAAATGGTAACAGCACTCCTACCTCCGATGCCACTGCCAGTCAGGGGGCCTCAACCTCAGCCATGGGGTTTCACTTAGATCATTTTGTTGAAAATGATGATGACATAGAGTCATTTTTGAGCAGATTTGAGGTTTTGCCCCCACTTATGGGTTAGAAAAAGAAAGGTGGAGTCTAAAGTTATCCCAGGGTCTTAGGGGAACATCTTATGAAGTGTTTGCAAAGATGAGCAGGGATGACCAAGACAATTATGACATGTTAAAGCAGGCTTTGTTGTTAAGATATGAGAAGAATGGTGAATTTTATCGTAAGAAGTTTAGAAATGCCAAGCTTTTGTCTGTGGAGACATACCACCAATTCTCTGCCAGATTGGAAACCTATTTGGAGAAATGGACTGCTCTGGGGAAGACCCAAGATCTTAAAGAGATGATCATGATAGAGCAATTACGAGATTCCATGGCTCCAGATCTGAGAAAGTTTCTCATGGAACAAGGTGCAGAGAGGTTGGGTGAGGTACTTAATGTCGCTGAGAGGTATCAGGCAGCCCAGGCAGAAGTGGCTGGCACTAAGAAGAAACATTTAGAAATATATAGGGCCCCACAAAACTCTAATAAATTTGAAAATAAAGATCAAGGAAACCGAGGTTAAACCCAACTTTGATAGGCCAAGATTTGAATATCGAGATAGAAACCCAAAGTTCAATGACCGAAAATATGATGAAAGAAAACCTTTCCACCAAGAAAAAATATGGTGTAAATGGTGTAAGAGGGACATTCATGACACCAAAGTTTGTAAAAGGAAACCTTCTACCTTCGCTGCTATGAAAACGGAGAACAATGGATTAAAGGACAAACCCGCTGGACAGCAAGAACCTTATCACCCCCCAGTTTGTGAAGATGTTGTATGCAATTGGGTCACCATAAGGTGCCTTTATGATACTGTATTAGATTTTGATTCTGTTGTGAGTTCTCATCTAGTAAACCCAGATCAGTATACCACAGAAACCGTGGAGATACAAGGGGCAACTAAGGACGTAGCAACCATGACCCTTCCCATCGCCAGGATAACTGTGAAAACTCGCTATGTGGAAGGAGTAATCAAAGCAGCAGTGATAAACGAACTAATCTACCCTCTGATATTGGGGTGTAGGTATGTCTTCTTGGGGAATCCCAAGAGACCTGTGATCGTGGCAACAGTGCAGACCAGATCACAGTCAAAGAAGGAGGAGGATAGTCCTATAAATACTCATCCAGAGGAGATGAGGAAGGCACAGGCGGAGGACAGATCACTCAAGCCGTGTTTTAAGAAGTTGCCTAAATGCCATACACCTCCAACAAAAGGAGACTACTATATGAAGAATAAATTGATCTATAGGAAGGCTGGAACTGGTTCAAATGGTCACGGACAGCTGGTTCTTCCCACTTCATATAGGGAGAAAGTGATGGAGTTAGGACATGCGATCCCGTTCAGTGGTCATATGGGGATCAGCGCAACAGGACAGCGTATAGCTTGACATTATTTCTGGCCAGGGATAACGGAAGATATAAAGAGATATGTAAAATCCTATCCAGAATGCCAACGGGTAGCTCCAAAGCATTGGACTGCTCCAGCAACTCTAGGGGAAATGCCCATAGTGGGAACACCTTTTGAGAGAGTTGCAGTGGATATTGTGGGACCTCTCACTCGGACCAAGAGGAGGAACAGTTACATCCTCACTCTGGTGGACACTTGTTCTATGTGGGGAGAGGCGGTAGCCCTGTCGTCAATCGATTCGAAATATGTGACAGAGGCATTACTTACTATATTCACGAGGTTAGGATTCCCGCATCAAATCTTGACTGATAACGGCTCACAGTTCAAGGGGAAACTAACGGAAGAAGTTTTTAGGTTATTCCAAGCCAAGCACTTTCATTGTAGTCCGTATCACCCCGAGGGGAACTGCCAGGTAGAGAGGTTCAACGGGACTCTCATTTCTATCCTGCGAAAGCTGGCCCATGAAAAACCTGATACGTGGGACCAATATTTGCCCGCTGCGTTGTTTGCATACCGGGAAGTTCCACATAATTTTTCCGGAATGGCACCGGCAACCCTATTATTTGGGAGGCCAATAAAAGGTCCATTAGAAGCTTTATTGAGGACGTGGGTCGAAGAGAAGGCAGAAGAGACTGTTACCTCATCATATCAATATGTGAACGAGCTGACCACTCGTCTTAAAACTGGCTGGAAACTTGCTAATGATAATTTGAGACAAGCCAGGAAAAACATGCTGCATATTATATTAAGAAAGCGAAGGATAGGGAACTGGCTGTGGGAGAGAAGGTGCTTCTTCTACTACCCGGCAGCAGTAACAAGTTGCAAATTTGATGGCAAGGTCCATATACAGTTCTAGAGAAGGTGTCTAAAACTAACTATAAGATAGATAAGAAGGGGAAAGAGAAAATCTATCATGTGAACCTTCTAAATAAATATCTGGACCGACAAATCCAGGAAGGAATACACTTAATGACCTTGTCTATCGCAACGGAGATGAAAAACGAACCACTCGCCTCTCACGAATACCCCCAAAACCCCTGTGAGACAGCTGCACAGGTAAAAGTCAGTAGACACTTGACGAAAAATCAGAGGGAGAGGGTTCAAAAGGTTCTGGATGATCATACGGACGTGTTAACGGACAAACCGGGGCACACCAATTTGTTGGAATATGATATGAAACTTGTAGACCCAACTCCAATCTTTATGAGAGCCTATTATATCCCATTTGCAAAAGAAAAAGCTTTGAAAGAGGAGATAGATTACTTATTGAAAGAAGGGATTATTTCTCACAGTGAATCTCCTTATAGCTCTAGTGTGGTTTTGTTGAGGAAACCATATGGGGAACATAGACTGTGCATAGATTACGGGAAACTGAATGCTGTCACAGAAGGTCAGGTGGATCCATTACCTGATACGAATCAATTATTTTCCAGGCTGAACAAGGCAAAATATTTTTCTAAGGTGGATCTTAGCAAAGGCTATTATCAAATTCCAGTAAAGCCTGAGGTTCGACCTTATTTAGCATTTAGCACATCGGAAGGACATTATGAGTTCAACATGGTGCCGTTTGGGTTGAAAAATGCTCCGAGTGTGTTTTCTAGGATGATGCGAAAATTGTTGGATCCCCTGAATAATCCATGTATTACGAATTTCATGGATGATATCCTCATCGCTACTGAAACATTTGAGGAACACGTTGACTCGTTGATTATGTTATTTGATAGACTCAGAGAGGCAATCCTGACTGCAAGACCAATCAAATGTTGTATTGGATGTAAAGAGTTGGAAATCCTGGGACATACGGTATATCAGGGTAGCATGACCCCTGACCCCAAGAACCTAGAGAAATTACAAAGAGCACCGAGGCCACAGACAAAGAAAGATGTGCGATCTTTCGTGTCGTTGTATGGTTTTTACCAGAAGTACATTAAAAATTTTAACTCTATATGTGCTCCTCTGACGGATTAACTCATAAGGGAAATCCTGATAAAATTACCTGGTCAGCGCAGTGTGAATTGGCATACCAAGAGTTAAAAGAAAAGCTCACAAGCAAGCCTATTTTGAAATTGCCTGACTTGAGTCAAGAATTTGTTGTGAGAACGGATGCAAGTAACGTGGGATTAGGAGCCACATTATTACAGAGGTCCACCTCATAAGATGGGGAACTGAACCAAGTCGCTTATGCTAGCCGCAAGTTGAACAAAGCGGAACAAATCTATTCAACAAGTGAGAAAGAGTGTTTAGCGTTAATCTGGGCTATAAAAAAATTCCAGATCTATCTCAATGGTAGAACATTCGTGGTCCAAACGGATCATCAGCCGCTCGTATTTCTGTCACAGGCAAAGCATGAAAATGCTTGGTTATTACGATGGTCGTTGCTCATACAGACTTATTCATTCACTATTGAATACATTCCCGGGTCGCAAAATGTTGGTGCAGACTTCTTGAGTAGGCACCCTTTTGACAAAAATCAGAGTATTCAAAAGGCCTAAGGAGCAAAATTTGATCTATGTGTATTTCGGATTATGAACTTGCATCAGATAGCATGTTCTTAAGTGGGGAGATGTGTAGTGATGTCCTCAATACAATCGATAATTTAGATAAACCATTATAGAGCATAAAGTCAAAATAAGGTAGAAATAAAATATTTGGTTGCGATTAGCTTCTTCGCCCCGCCTGCAAACGTATCGATTTCAATAGGCCTTACTGTAGAGAAAATATAACATGTTTGAACCATATCGAGGCGTAAATTTTGTTCTAGACGGAATGAGAGACAAGAAGGAGGGGAAAGGAGCGAGAGTGTGGTGGATTTGATGTTATAAAATGTTGTTGTTATGTACTCTTTGTGTACTGAATGAGGTCAGCTGTGAAGGTCCCTGAATATAATAAATATTATGTTAAGTTACAGGGTACCTTTCTGCTACCACCTTTATGATCTCACTCAGACTTATTCTTTGACTACAATGTATGATGATGATGACTACGTTTGGTGTCTAGGGTTAGGTATAAATAGTGTAATGTTGCATTAACCAACTAAACATATACACAAGTATTTTATTATCCAACCCAACACAATAGTACTACAACAATCACATACACACTACACTTTAAAAGACTATCTTAAGTAAGTCAGTGGTTGAATTTTGTGTAACGTTAATAATTTTTTTTCAATTTATTATCTTGACTCTATTTTGTTTGAATCAGGATTGACAATCAAAAGTGAAATCAGTGAAATTATTTACAATATTCAATTTATACAATGGATCTTCTGTCCATAATACAAGTATTAATATAATAAAAGTGTGTAGGTGTAGTTTTATAAATAGGATAATACTGGTATATGTGTATGGTAGGTTGTTTGTTATCATCATTCCCTATCGTGCATTTGCTTTTCATATATCACAGGTGGCATTTTTATTATTATTTGATAATTTCAGTCTTTGTGGTTAATAACTGAGGTTCATGGAGGTTGAGATTTTCGGTGCCGAAGAGGCACTTAACTTCGAAGGAGAACCCTGGTAAGTCTTGTCCTAGGCTCGATGGACCATCTGGTTCACTTCATAAAAGGTAATGGCCTCCAGTACGTGCCCAAATTATGCAACAAAGTCAGGAATCAATCAGTTCCCACGAGCCTGGTTTTATGTGACTGTCAGGGCCACAAAAACCCCTGAAATAAGAAGGTTATGCATCCTTCTTAATAATAAGTATACAATAATATTCCACAGTTAATTACAGGTACAGTACAAACAAACGCATAGGGTCAGCTCTTTATGACAACCTATTGTACCATTATATTTTGAAGTGACAATGTATACCAGTATTCCTCTCCCCTAATGGTTACAACTCCTCTGCAATTCCATCAGTAATCTTTCCATACAATAGGATAGGTGTTATGCTCCTTGATGACAATCATATATAAGTTTGTAGTTCTACACCTCTCCGATAGGCTATCATATGATGGAGCAATCTCTAGGCTTTGCCTAAGTCTGCCATCGACTCACTTACTTACAGTCGTATGTTAGTATCTCACATTCAAACTTTATTTTAAATAAAATGGTTAATAAATTCAATCTTACCACAATTTCAATGAATATTACACACAAACAACGATGACTGGCAGATCTGGCCCAAGTTATCACTGCCCTGTCCAGAAGTTTATAATATTTGTAATTAGAATTACACTTCTGATCTCATCGTCTCGCGGCAAGATTTTTTAAAGAAATGGCGTCCTAGCCTAACAATTTTTCCTCAATATCAACTAAGCTGGCCAATAGAAGCAGACGACAATGAATTTTTAATCGACCTTTTTACAAAAACAATTCCCAAAATACTACGGTTACTACTAAAAGTATATTTTTAGTGTTAGGTTAGCCAATCCCCTCTCGCCTTCCTTTAAACTACAGCCAATCAAAATCTTGGTACCTTTTAGTCCTATTTACCCAAAGCTTTTTTCAAAATATGTCATGAAAAAATTAAGCAGGCGTGATCTTTTTTCTCGTCAGTCCGTCTTATCATACATAATATTATTGCCATTATTTTGGTTATTTTTTGTACTAGTGGGTAACTGACACCATATTATTGCTCAGGACATCATAAGGCATCCGAATATATAATTTTTATGCCCCTATGTATTTTGTTTCATAATTCCATATTTTTTATTTTTTTTTTTAGTTTTGTTTCGTAATTTGAAACGTGCCCAAGGCTATGTTGCTCGAGTTGGCTTTTTTGAAATCAACGCGAGACGGCGTTTCCTAGGTTCTGTCTTTCCATCCGTCCTCTCTTTTATTCTTTTATTCTTTCACTCTCGTCTTTGCAATCCGACTTGACCTTGCAAAAGTGTTACATTTAATCTCAAGGACGAATTTTTCGAAAAGACAGTATCTTTCATTCGGCTATTAGGTTTATCAGAATCGACATGCGGGCGGGCGTAGGAGAATACTACGCTGGACTCAATTTTTATTTTCTATCTTATTTTTGACTTTATGCTCTACAATATTATCTAATTTAGCTATGGTATTGAGAATATCGTCATAGAGAAAAGACCGCCATCGACACGCGTTGTTTGGAATCAAAAATTGTAACGAACGCGCTATATTGCTAGTGGCAGAATTTGAAAATACGACGCAAGGCCAATACTTGTATCGTCCTATAGTCACGCAGTGGAAATATATAAACACACATACCGCTCTCATTTCCTGTAGTGTAGCGTAAATTCTGACAAAACACAGACTTTGTCGTTTTAGTTTGAAAAAAAAGCGTTAGAGAGAGGGAAAAAGATGGTGGTTTTCTAGATTTAAATAATATTGACGACTAACATGGAAAAAAAATATGGAAATACGAACTATAATACTTAGGGCCATAAAACTTGGATATATTAAGGGCACAGGGTCTCCTGATCAATAATATGTTTCAAATTACAAAATCGTCCAATTAATAACCCAGATATTGATATAATACTATATATGTTAGGACAGACTGACGAACTGACTAACGTCCTTGCTTATCTTATCGGTAACATTTTGGGACGCAATTTTGGGAAAAGAGGCAGAAGAGGGTAAGACAAAGCCACTGGGGAAGTCTAGGAGTAAGTGAGAGGTGGAATTGAATATTTGTTAGCCCAAAAATCAAGCCTATTTTTAGCTGTAATGCCAAGATCGGACGGACCGACCGACAGAGGAACACCTAATTGTTTGGGGTTTTGTTTTTCTTTTTTAAACTTTGAATTCAAAATTTGATAGACGCCGATTTCTATTGCCCAGCGTAGGGGATATTGAGGAAAAAAATGGAAGGCTGGACGCCATTTGAAGTAAAACGTTCCCTTAGACAGGTCGATTGATAGACCAGAAGTTTGACTTGCTTCACCATATAATGAAGACATAACTAAAGAAAAGCAGTCATAGTCTAGCAGCGGCACAGCTAAATTTGTGCCAAATCAGCGTACCTGTGTGTATTTCATTGAATTTGTGGTATAAACGAAATTATTAATATTTTATTTAAAAATTTGAGTGTGAGATACTGCCATATGAAAAATATTTTACGACTGTAAGTACATAGGTCCCTAGCAGACTTATGCATGGCCTAGATGTTGATCCATCATATAACAAACTACCAGAGAGGTAGATCCAACAGATTATATAGGTTTTCATCAAGGATCATATCACCCATCATATTTTATGGAAAAAGATCAATGATAATGGCAGAGGTGTTGCAACCATTAGGGGAGAGGAAAAAGAAAACTGGTACAAACTGTAACATCAATCTATGTGGATGAGCTGGGTTGGTCAGAGAGATCTGACCATGTTCTTTTATTTTGAATGTGTTGTTTGTGGAAATGGTAGCATAAATACTATGTAAAGAAGGAACCATAAATTTCATATTGCAGGGTTTCTTACTGGCACTAGTCAAGTGCCAGTTTTCCTGAGGAAAGAATCTGTATGATTGTGGACGTGTCTCTTTTGGTACAAGCTCTCTACCACTGGAGTAGTAATATTGGTATAAGCTCTCTACCATATCACCTCAGGACAAGTGAGACAGTGGCCGTTGGCCGGAAAGACAACTGTATTTCAACCACACGTGCCAGATAAGTGAATATGATCTGGCACGAGACAATTCAACAACAGAATATAGTATAAACTAATTGTATGCCTAAAACACCATT
>JAMPIV010011802.1:0-125000 GCA_024509875.1 Oreohelix idahoensis | reverse complement strand
GAAACCTGAAGATTGGGATCTTTGTATACCTGCAGCTTTATTCGCCTACAGGGAAGCCCCACATACTTCTACAGGATTTTCCCCAGCTATACTTTTATTCGGCAGACCTATTAAGGGGCCGCTTGAAGCCTTACTTCAGTCGCTGACAGACCAGAAGGCTGATGGGACAGTCGTCTCAGCCAGTAAATGTGTGTCAAAATTTAAGGAAAGGTTGAAACTAGGATGGGTCCTAGCAATGACCAACCTTAAGCGAGCACGCGCAAAGCACGCAAACCGATACAGGAAAGCCGCGAAAGAAAGAGAATTGCAAGCAGGAGAGAAAGTTTTGTTGCTACTCCCATCTGGGAACAACAAACTACGTATCGGATGGCAAGGGCCGTTTACCGTCCTTAAAAAGATCTCAAGGGCTAACTACCAGATCGCTATTAAAGGAAAGGAGAAGGTCTATCATGTGAATCTGTTAAAGAAATACTTGGAAAGACCGGTGCCGTCCTCCGAACATCTCCTCTCGATCGCCAAAACTGACAAAGATGACGATAGTTGCAGGGAAATTCCACTGCAAACACACGAAATCTTCCAAGAATGTCAAACTCGGCGACACTCTTTCAAGCGTAAACGGAATGCATTCCAAAGAAAAAGAAAACGTTGGAGCAGATTTCATGAATAGGATTTAGACAGAGACGGAGGGGGAAGATGAGAGGGAAGATAACCGTCACCCAGAAGCTATTGATATAGGAAATATCTTTCCATAAAGTGGACATGAAGTGGTTTCATATCTGAAGGGGGGACGTCTGTGGAAGATTATGATAATTGATTTCATATATCTTTTTTCTTTATCTGCATTTTTTTTCCTAGCTTCACCTACGCCTGTTGTGTTAACATAAAACCTCCTATTACTCAGAATAGATCTGTCTCTCTTTCTCATTTAGCCCGCATTTAATACTTGTCGCTATATTTCTTTGATGAGAGTCTACCAGAGATATATTCGCTAACGTGAGCTGTAATTCTAACACCAGCGCCAGAGATCTAATCGCTGTAGAGATCAGACAGAGACCAGATTTGAATAAATTTGAGTAGATTTGAGAAACAAGGTGAGCAAATTTTATAACCTCCCTTGTATAACCCGCTCGCTAGAAAGTAATTAAACACGGCGAATCGAAAGATCTAAGACATTGCTCGCTGAATACGAGCAGAGAGGCGAAGGAAACTAACACTGATTAGCACATTGCCGATGTCTGGTCTAAGCGAGAACGTAGATCCTGGGTTTTCGGCTTTGAATTACGTATAAGCCGAAAACTGAACGTAGAATTTCCCGTAGGTGAGAACACCTGGTAGAGTCTTGTTTTCGGGGGGATAATTAACTATCTCCTTTCATCTTTTAATATATATACCACAGAAATCTAACTCAATTCATCCAGTACCTCACAGATTCCTCTAGACAAACTAGCTTCGATTCTAGAATACTTGTAAAAGTGAATTTCTTAGTAGTCGTTGGAGATAAGTCTTAGTAGCTCGGTGTTGAGGTAAATACTAGTAGTTTTAGTGATTTAATCTTTTTAAATCGTCAATTATATTTTACTAGTTATTTTCTGTGCAGAGTGATTTACTAGTTAGGTCTGTTATATTATTTCTCTAAAGTTTTACTGAGTTACAGTGGATAGCAGAACAAATAAATATTTCTAGCTAACTCTTCAAGCTATAATAAAATTTAATTAACTGCTAGCAACCAGTCAGAGAATATTTTAACCAACTAGTAATGCACTGATTCATCATGAGTATTGACGAAATATATATTTATTTCTAATTCATGATGATTGATTCTTTTTAAATGACTAGAATTTATTTCACGGAAGTTTTTTTAAACGATGAGACTAGCTCTAAGCTTATAGTTTCTAATTTAAGTTAAATAACCGAAGTGGATAATATATCTTCTATGTTATGCGGGGTAAGGATAGGATTGTGAATTATAATATATTATGTTAAGTATTTGTATTTTCTCCTGTACAGTATTTGGGTCAAACCCTAAAACCTTACCAGCTGCTTCCATTCCATATGAAACTGGAAATAAACTTTATCAAATAACATTCTGATATAATATCGGGTTTTTTTAAGGTGACTTGTCTAGTCTCGTGGTACACCCAGAAAGAGACAGAGTACAAACCCCAAATAATATTAAGAATAAATGATAACTGGACTTATAACATATCCAGAGTTTTTTTTCCCAATTTCATAAACATTCAGCCTGTTGTGGCTACCAATCTAACATTTACATTACCTGTATAACGACCACGTGTTGTGAAGAAGATTGATCCTGAACCGATTTGTTTACCTGACATGTGATGTAACGATTGAAGATTCCAAGCTAACGTACACTGTGACATTTAGATATCTTAATTATTTTACTACCTGGACAAAAATTGAAGTGACCTTTATCAGCATCCTACTTACAAGAGTAAATCAAGCGTTTCCCAACATTTGATTAATTAGTCGTTGGAGAAACTGGGGCTTGATTCGCCAAACAACCAACCGTGGATGGTCTGTGGGTGCCATTAACAATTGTTCCAGATGTGGTGAAAGCACCTTTGTAGGTAAGAGAGACTGAATTTGTGATCACAGGTTTGACAGAGCGAGAGAAAGCGTGGGAAGAATAATTCTATTTGGATATAACCCATGTACTTATTTTGTATTTGCTTATGCAAGTTTTTCTAAAGCTGCTCCTTTATTTTATTTCAGAATAGATTAACTTATAACTCTGTTCTTTACTGTAGAGGGAATTTTAGACCATAGCGTAAAAACCTTTGACTCTTTCGGGGGCTAATAACTTTGCTCTAACGGGATCGAGTCTCAACAGAGGGAGGGAGGATTAAACTTATGAGTCTAACTCTGTAATTAACTCATTAACCTATGTTCATTGTATTTGATTTTGATATTCAACGATATTGTGGTGTTGTAGATTCTTTATGATAAATAAAATTTACATAAACTTTATTTACGTGTGTCGGTCAGCTTGTCCCAAAAGATCCCAATTCCATAGATATAGTTTTCACGTCTGTGCGTCTAAGTGTCGTCACGTATCTGTGTGTGTGTGTGTAGATGTGAGTGGGTGAATATATCAATATATATTTATAGGAAGGTCTGTCTGATCTAAGAATCTCAGTCGTAATCGATAGGCTGGATTGATTATCTTTCATATCCAGGGACAGATTTTACCTTTCCCCATTTCACTTGTGAAAAATCTATTTCTTTACCTGATCTCTCACTGAGCTATCACCTGTTCTAGTCCTATTCAGGCTGGGCCAAAATTGATCTTAATTACCCTATCAAAAATATACGACACTTATCATAAATAAAGTGTTTATCGCAATTGGAAATTTGTTGGCACATTTATAGAAAACACACAATAAATGAAAATAAACTATATACACTGTCAATTTTCCCCTCATTGTTGAATTGGAACTATTTTACCTCATGGTGTTTGACAAAGCAGTCATTTGTGTACAGGTGTAGATGATTTGTTATTTTGTTTTACTGTGTGAATGAATGGATAGTTTAAAATGTACTCTACGACAGCCAAGTATTCATTCATTCACACACATACCACACTCGTACATATAACTCCATATACGCGCATAATTTTATGCCATAATACTAGTTAAAAAAAAAAGACTGTAATCGGAGTCGGAGGTCTAAAATGTCCGGAGTCGGAGGTCTAAAATGTCCGGAGTCAGAGGTCTAAAATGTCCGGAGTCGGAGGTCTAAAATGTCCGGAGTCGGATAATTTTTTGACCGACTACACAACCCTGCTATCTAGTCTTCCATGTTATTCATCCAATTTGTTTTCCTGTAAGCCAGTGAGAAAACCATTTCTTTGAGAACGCTATCTCACGGAGATTCCTTGTATAAACTTCGTAACGCAGACAATAACGTACAAGGTGACTAATATGAGACTATGTATGGGGGCTTGCATCCTCATCATGTAAAAGAAAGTAGCACAGAAACTACAGCTGCGAGATCATGTGACTGCTTGTTGCAGGCTTCCTGCAAGAGGACCAGCTGCAGTAGTGGTTCTATGTTCTGTAAGGAGCGGGAAGGAAAAGTGATGGTGATGGTGATGGTGATGGTGATCATGCCTGCATCACATTTTCTGTATTTACTAGTTTATCTTTACTGCTTGCAGTACACATGTTTGTCGGAGGTCATTTTCTAGCCTTTGAGATTTTGGAACTCTGTTCTTGTTACTGCTAGCTCTTGCTTTCTGCAGTCTTTGGCTGAAATACAAAAAGTGGAATCCGTCATCTATTGTAGTGGTTCTCATCGTGGCCATATGCCTGCCCCCCCCTCCCCCGAGGCCATGCCCTATTTTTTTGGGGGGCCACAGTAAGATGGTAAAGTACCTTTTTCCAGTTAACAGTGTCTATGAGAGGGGCCACAGAGGAAAATGAGGCCCAGAAGAGGGCCACGAGAAAGAAAAATGGTTGAGAACCCCTGATCTATTGCGTGCTAAAGAGCCAACGGGGGCATAATTCTTCTATATGAAAACATTACGTTCGCTAGAAGTTCCGAGATTTGATCTTGAGCCAGGTTCAAGCAAGGGAATTAAAGTCGTCTCTCCTTAAGTGCAGTAAATTTAATTTGTTTATCTCCCTTCACCTAGTTGTTGCTGCGTGTTTGAATTGGAGCTCTACTTAAACATAAGTTGAATAGAGCGTGATTGAAACATAAATATACGGCTTGTACGTTAATGACGCAAAATTGCAACTTTACTTATGCATGATGAATGACGCACAGCGACTGAATAGCGATAAGGACACAACTCAGCAACGCGGGGTTGTTCTATTATCCACATTTCACATATTTCTGATAATTTGGTCGTTAAAAATGTGCATAATGTCTAGAAAGTGACAGGTTTCACTACAACATGTGACTAAGGTGGAATTGCAGTAAATCAGACATCCAAAAACTGTTGGTTGCTTTTATTGTTGTCGTTATTGTTTAACTAGGGCTGTCGAGCTTGTTGCACTTTATAATATTCATTCAATGTTCAATAAGTGCGAGTGAAGGAACTTTTTTTGTCTGTCCAAATGCCTGCAATCACTCTGTGAGAACATGCTATATTTATAATATAAGTCGTTTCCCTTCAATCATAACTGTCACCCTTTATATCTTAACTTTGAGCTTAATCGATCTTTATATTTCTGGTAATAGATCTAAACTTTTGACTTCATAGCATTCATTCAACGATGTATTACGTGAATAATAAGTCAGAGTATGAATGAGTGGCTTAGTGTTCAATTGCATGAATGAGTTGAATGAATGGGTTTGTTATTGAGTGAATGGTTGAGTGAGATTGTAGTGGATTTGATGGTACTGTATGGTTGTGATATTACCTAGTGTGATGCATGAGGTCAGCTGTGAAGGCTCCTGAGATAAATGTAGCTGTGAATTTACAGAAGGCCCTTCTTGCTACCACTTACGACCTCACACATATCTTTTTTTACTAATGAATGTAGCTACGTTAAAAATCTAGGGTACTGAAATGTAAGGTGTTGTATTGGTATATACAAACACACACACAGATATTTAATAAGTCTAATAATATTAATAAACTTTATAACACACTGAACTAACTCAAGCTGTTTAAAATTTTGATATTAAATTTTCTTTAAGTTTATTTGTTCTGAACCAAGGTTTTATTTTGGTCAGAACATATGAAAGGTTTTGAAATTATAAATGAAATGCATGAACATATGGCATAATAAATGAAAGGTGTGTACATATGAATTTTACAAGACTAGTTAATATTACTACTGTTTATATTTGTAATTTATCTGGGAGAACGATTAATGGATGTGCTGTTGGGGTGGCTTCATCACTCCCAGTCTATGACTACCAAACATTGTCCATTTACTGCTGGAAGGAATACAAGTTTATTTCCCAACATGGTATGTTCTAGTTGATGGGAATATAGTTGGTGTGTATTTAGAAACTAAGTTGGTGAATGTCCAGCAGGCCAGACGCTCACGTATCTTTGACTGAGTAGTTCTGGTGCTGGAAGCTGGTGGCCCCACCTCTCCGTGCTTGGGGGCAATCTAAGGCTGCTCTGCCAAAATACTCGACTGCACGGGTCCACACTTGTATTTTACAACACAGCATTTGACACCACTTTGGTGCCAAATAAAAAACTCACAGTTCTGCAATAAAAGTATTGGGTCATGTGTCAGAACTCTACCTCCTGAGCCACTTCTACACTCAACACTACACAACAACACCACATAGACGGGGTCAGATCTCTCTGACCATACAGCACATCTTACCAAGTTGGTTTCACATAGTATAAGTTCCCCAAGACTACATATTCTGAAATATGTTCATTAGCTTCCTGCCATTGAATAGGATAGGTGATATGTTCCACTGATCCCAACACTTGATCCGCCCTTCATAATTCTTGCTGGCGTTTATGTATTTTGTTTGTCTCTAGACCCTGAACTGGGGCTGGGGATCTAGAGCGAATCCTTACTTGTTGTAAGGGATAGATTATGATATGGCAGTATCAATTCACTCGAAACATTAAACAATATTAAAATATACAAAGAAATACTTTCAGTCTTACCAGAATTATGAATAGAGAACACAGTTATATGCTAGCAAAACTCAGCTGAGCTGCTGGCTCTAGTATGGCGTCCCTCTAAATATTGCAATTAGCTTCTGGGAATTACACCACTGAAGAATTACTGTGTCTACTACTGGACAATTTATGATGAATGGCAAAAATGCGCGTCTGAGCGCCGATAATATGTTTATCTGTGGCCAATCACCGCCTTTCCCCCTTTTCAAATTTCAAACCTCCTACCAAAAGTCAATTCAGTCATACCTCAGTCAAGTATGTATTATTGTCTGTTGGTCCGTCTGTCTCTACTTGCGTTTTTTACAAAAACACACTTGTTTATACATGCATTTCCTACACGAATCTGCCTCTAGAGTTATTTTTAGCCACAACTTTCCACTAATTCCCCCTCTCTTTCATTCTAGCTAGATTTTAGCACTGAGTCTCAAGGCCGCAATTTTTTGAAAATTAGTGACATGTTTTTGTTTCAATGCAGTCGCTCGCTGATATGAACAATACAGTCTTTTGTCAATATCTTCATTATTATCTATCCGTCTGTATAAATGAAAGCATATTATTTCTCTGCTCAAGATGGGCCATTAGGCCAGCTAGGATTTATATACCTAACATTATTATTAAGAAAAAGTTACTTTTCAAGGTTAGTTGTTTTTTTTTTTTTGAAATATGTTCGAGCATCTTCTGTAATGCGTTTGCCGCTGAATTCAAATAAAAGGACTAAGTATCGTAAAAGCGTCCAAGAAATGACTGTTGCGTATAATAGCTAAGGTCCCTTTTGTCCATTTCTTTACCTTGTGTCAACTTGAGGACGTGAATTTTTTTCCTTTCCCCACCAATTGCGTCTTTTTAGCCTTTCTAGTTTCAAGCACGTGTTCAGTCATATTTTTCTTTTTGATCTCCGTTCTCATCCCGTCTACAAGGGTAAACGTTTTGCCTTCACGTCTAACAAGTTAGTTTTCATGGCGGGTAGTGACACGCGGCATGGGCGATCATGTCTTCTAGTTGCTTACGCATTATTTTTATCCCTACATTTTATCTTTGGAGATATTTTAACGTTGTATCACGGTTAATTTTATCACACATCTCCCCACTTGAAAACATGCCTACGGCAAGTTCCAAAACCAGTGATACACGTAGATAAAATTACTCCTCACGCCTGCCACTACTCTAATTTTGATCACAGCGGTGCCGACTGAGGAAATCTGCACCGACATTCATTTTGCCTGGGATATATTGGATACTAAACTGATAAGGTTGAAGCAATAAAGACCACCTCAGCAATCTTGCGTTTTCATGCTTAGCCTGAGATAAGAATGCGAGGGGCTGATGATCCGTCTGGACCTCAAAAGTCCTACCATACAGATAGATTTGAAACTTCTTTATTGCCCAGACCAACGCTAAACATTCTTTTTCGCTTGTGGAATATCCTTGCTCCGCTTTATTCACTTTGCGGCTTGCATAAGCGACTGGGTTCAGTTCCCCATCAGGTGAAGATGATCTTTGCAACAGAGCCGCCCCGAGTCCTACATTACTTGCATCTGTTCTTACGACAAAGTCCTTAGTCAAATCAGGCAGTTTGAGAATAGGCTTGCTAGTGAGTTTTTCCTTTAACTCTTGGAACGCTAATTCACTTTGCGCAGTCCAAATAATTTTATCTGGAAGTCCCTTGCGAGTCAGATCAATCAGAGGAGCACAAATAGAGTTAAAATTGTTGATGTATTTTTGATAAAATCCGCATAACGACACGAATGATCGCACGTCCTTTTTTGTTTGTGGTCTAGGTGCTCTCTGCAGTTTTTCCAAGTTCTTGGGATCAGGGGTCATGTTACCCTGATATACAGTGTGTCCCAAGAATTTCATCTCTTTGCATCCAATACAACATTTTGTTGGCCTAGCAGTTAAGTTCGCCTCCCTAAGCCTATTAAATAACATTTTTAGAGCGTCAATGTGTTCTTCAAATGTCTCTGTGGCGACGAGAATATCATCCATGAAATTCGTGATATATGGGTTATTCAGGGGATCCAACAATTTGCGCATCATCCTTGAAAATACACTCGGAGCATTTTTCAATCCGAATGGTAGCATGTTGAATTCATAATGTCCTTCCGATGTGCTAAATGCTAAATAAGGTCTCACTTCAGGCTTCACTGGAATCTGGTAATAGCCTTTACTAAGATCCACCTTTGAAAAGTATTTTGCCTTGTTTAATCTGGCAAATAACTGTTTTGTGTCTGGTAATGGATCCACTTGTTCTTCTGTGACAGCATTCAGTTTCCTGTAATCTATGCACAGTCGGTGTTCCCAAGACGGTTTCCTCAACAAAACGACACTGGAGCTAAAAGATGATTCACTGTGTGAAATAATCCCCTCCTTCGACAAATAATCTATTTCTTCTTTCAATGCCTTCTCCTTCGCGAACGGAATAGAATAGGCTCTCATACAGATTGGGTTTGAGTCTACCAGTTTCATGTCAGACTGTAGCAAATTTGTATGGCCTGGTTTATCTGTTAATACATCTGTATGTTCCTCCAGAACCTGTTGAACTCTCTCCCTCTGGTTTTTAGTCAGGTGCTTACTGACTTTTACCTGTGCTGCTGTTTCACAAGGATGTAATGGGTATTCATGTGAGGTGAGTGGTTCCTTTTGCATTTGAGTTGCGATAGCCAAGGTCAGTAAGGGGGTGCTTTCCTGGAGTGGTCTGTCCAGATACTTCTTTAACAGGTTTACATGATAAACTTTCTCCTTCCCCTTCTTGTCAATTTTATAGTTTGTTCTAGACAACTTCTCTAGAACCGTATATGGACCTTGCCATCCAATTTGTAATTTATTCTGGCTACCGGGTAGTAGAAGCAGCACCTTCTCTCCCACAGCTAGTTCTCTGTCCTTTGCCTTCCTATTAAAATATGCTGCCTGTTTCTTCCTGGCTTGTTTCAAATTATCATTTGCCAGTTTCCATCCAGCTTTCAGACGAGTGGTCAGTTCGTTCACGTATTGATAAGATGAGGTAACAGTCTCTTCCGCCTTCTCATCTGTCCAGGTCCTTAATAGCGCTACATCTGGATTTTTAATTTTCCATATTTATTTTTCATGGCACCCATCGGGTCCCGTCCATTAGAAGCATTATAGTGAGGACTTTTCTTCCTAGAATCATCACTCACAAATCGACCACTACCAATTTTTTTCTTGGGTTTGACTTCCCACTTTAGATTGCTTATGAGAGATCTTCGCTCTCTTTTCTGTTCTTCCAGTTTATATAATCCTGACCGAGGGATTGTCAGCTTATTCTGGGTTAAATTTCTTCTTTGTACTCGTCGCATAGTGGCCATATTAATCCATTCAAGTGAAGACTGGGTGTGAAAAGGGGGCTCCCATTGCACTTTGTCTACCTGAGTATAATAATTTTTCTTTCCAGGCCTAAGAGTGCCCCGTGGCGTTTCTAGGTCCTGCACATATTTTCCCTTTGTGGGTGTTCCCTCATGAAATATGCCACATGCTTCTACAAAGTTCTCAATATCGACATTTACGTCGGGCCAGTAGTATTTTCGAGCAATCTTTTGGCAGATGGTACCGACTTTCTCATGGTCACCATCTTTTCCAACATGTAAGCTCCTTATCAAATTTGCCCTATATATCTTGGGAAGAACCAACTGTCCGTGACCAGTGGATCTAGTTCCTGTCTTCCTGTATAGCAATCTGTCCTTCATAAAATATTCCCCCTTGCTCGGAGGTGTGTGGCATTTGGGCAATTTTTTAAAACATGGCTTGAGTGTCCTATCCTCAGCCTGCGCCTTCCTCATCTCCTCTGGATGAGCATTTATAGGTTCACCTTCTTCCTCCTTCTTCTGTGACCTGGTCTGCACTGTCGCCATGATCACAGGTCTCTCGGGATTCCCCAAGAAGACGTATCTACACCCCAATATCAGAGGGTAGATTGGTTCATCTATCACTAATGCTCTGATTTCTCCTTCCACATAGCGAGTTTTCACCGTTATCCTTGCGATGGGAAGTGTCATGAGTGGTATGTCCTTAGTTGCCCCTTGTATTTCCACTGTTTCTGTGGTATACTGACTTGGGTCCACTAGGCTAGACTTCACAACTGAATCATAATCCAAACCTGTATCATAAAGGCACCTTATGGTGACCCCATTACAAATAACATCCTCACAAACTGGGGGGTGATAAGGTTCCTGCTGTCCATTAGGATTAACCTTTAATCTTTGAGTCCCCGACTTCATTGCAGCAATGTTTGAAGGTTTTCTTCTACAAAATTCGGTGTTATGGTTATCTTTCTTGCACCATTTACACCATCTTTTTCCTTGGTTAAACGGTTTTCTTTCATTGGATTTTTGGTCATTGAACTGTGAGTTTCTGTCTCGATAGTCATTTCTTGGCCGTTCAAAGTTTGTCCTGCCCTTATTACCCTGTTCTCTATTTTCAAATTTATTAAATGGCTGTGGAGCTTTAAAAGTTTCTATGTGCTTCTTTTTAGAGCCACTTACCTCTGCCTGGGCTGCCTGATACCTCTCAGCGACATTTAAAACCTCCCCCAACTTCTCTGCACCTTGTTCCATGAGAAATTTTCTCATGTCTGGAGCCATGGACTCTCTCAATTGCTCAATCATGATCATCTCTTCAAGACCTTGGGTCTTCCCCAGAGCCGTCCATTTCTCCAAATAGTTTTCCAGTCTGGCAGAGAATTGGTGGTATGTCTCCCCAGACAACAGTTTGGCATTTCTAAATTTCTTACGATAAAATTCACCATTTTTTCGTACCTCAATAACAAAGCCTGCTTTAACATGTCATAATTGTCTTGGTCTTCTCTGTTCATTTTTGCGAAGACTTCATAAGAAGTACCTCTCAATCCCTGTGATAACTTTAAACGCCACCTCTCTCTCTCTCTCTAACCCATATGTAGTAGCTAATAACTCAAAACGTCCGAGGTACCCTTCGATGTCATCGTCTTTTTCAACAAAATGGTCTAAATGAAACCCCATAGCTGATGTTGAGGCTCCCAGACTGGGCGTAGCATCTGAGGCAAAAGGGCTGGCACCATTTTCAGGAGCCTGGCCTTGTAACTCCAGCTCCCTTAGTCGTAATTCGTGCTCCCTTTGCAACTTTCTATCTTCTGCCTCCCTTTCGGCAGTCAATCTTTTTTCTTCTGCTTCCCTTTGCTGTCGTTTTTCTTCTGCCTCAATCTGCAGCCTCTTAATTTCTTTTTCAGCCTCTAACCTCTTCTCTTCAGCCAACCTTTCAGACTCTAATTTTCTTTCAGCCTCTTTTTCTAATCTTCTTTCTTCCCGTTCAATATACTTATCACATTCAGCCGTTAAATATTGAATTAAAACATGACCATCCATTCCCATATCCTTTGCCGTTAGCACAGCAGCTGATCTGAACTTAGCTAGCTCCGCCATACTTTTTAGACAATTTAGCAATGAGCAAAATAAATCTCTAACCACTAAAGTAATTCTAATTACTATAGTCTAAAGTAATTCTAATTAGCCAGTTAACTAATTAATTACTACTGGCTGTGAAGATTCACCAACTTTTATTTCACTTTTAATTTTAAGGGACACTTTTAATTTTTACAATGTGTTCCCCTAATTTAATTCTCCCACCAGGAGATCCAAATATTACTGCTAAGCTAATTATCCCTGGACAAGACCCCAATATATGTAGTGGATTTGATGGTACTGTATGGTTGTGATATTACCTAGTGTGATGCATGAGGTCAGCTGTGAAGGCTCCTGAGATAAATGTAGCTGTGAATTTACAGAAGGCCCTTCTTGCTACCACTTACGACCTCACACATATCTTTTTTTACTAATGAATGTGGCTACGTTAAAAATCTAGGGTACTGAAATGTAAGGTGTTGTATTAGTATATACAAACACACACACAGATATTTAATAAGTCTAATAATATTAATAAACTTTATAACACACTGAACTAACTCAAGCTGTTTAAAATTTTGATATTAAATTTTCTTTAAGTTTATTTGTTCTGAACCAAGGTTTTATTTTGGTCAGAACATGTGAAAGGTTTTGAAATTATGAATGAAATGCATGAATATATGGCATAATAAATGAAAGGTGTGTACATATGAATTTTACAAGACTAGTTAATATTACTACTGTTTATATTTGTAATTTATCTGGGAGAACGATTAATGGATGTGCTGTTGGGGTGGCTTCATCACTCCCAGTCTATGACTACCAAACATTGTCCATTTACTGCTGGAAGGAATACAAGTTTATTTCCCAACATGGTATGTTCTAGTTGATGGGAATATAGTTGGTGTGTATTTAGAAACTAAGTTGGTGAATGTCCAGCAGGCCAGACGCTCACGTATCTTTGACTGAGTAGTTCTGGTACTGGAAGCTGGTGGCCCCACCTCTCCGTGCTTGGGGGCAATCTAAGGCTGCTCTGCCAAAATACTCGACTGCACGGGTCCACACTTGTATTTTACAACACAGCATTTGACACCACTTTGGTGCCAAATAAAAAACTCACAGTTCTGAAATAAAAGTATTGGGTCATGTGTCAGAACTCTACCTCCTGAGCCACTTCTACACTCAACACTACACAACAACACCACATAGACGGGGTCAGATCTCTCTGACCATACAGCACATCTTACCAAGTTGGTTTCACATAGTATAAGTTCCCCAAGACTACATATTCTGAAATATGTTCATTAGCTTCCTGCCATTGAATAGGATAGGTGATATGTTCCACTGATCTCAACACTTGATCCGCCCTTCATAATTCTTGCTGGCGTTTATGTATTTTGTTTGTCTCTAGACCCTGAACTGGGGCTGGGGATCTAGAGCGAATCCTTACTTGTTGTAAGGGATAGATTATGATATGGCAGTATCAATTCACTCGAAACATTAAACAATATTAAAATATACAAAGAAATACTTTCAGTCTTACCAGAATTATGAATAGAGAACACAGTTATATGCTAGCAAAACTCAGCTGAGCTGCTGGCTCTAGTATGGCGTCCCTCTAAATATTGCAATTAGCTTCTGGGAATTACACCACTGAAGAATTACTGTGTCTACTACTGGACAATTTATGATGAATGGCAAAAAATGCGCGTCTGAGCGCCGATAATATGTTTATCTGTGGCCAATCACCGCCTTTCCCCCTTTTCAAATTTCAAACCTCCTACCAAAAGTCAATTCAGTCATACCTCAGTCAAGTATGTATTATTGTCTGTTGGTCCGTCTGTCTCTACTTGCGTTTTTTACAAAAAACACACTTGTTTATACATGCATTTCCTACACGAATCTGCCTCTAGAGTTATTTTTAGCCACAACTTTCCACTAATTCCCCCTCTCTTTCATTCTAGCTAGATTTTAGCACTGAGTCTCAAGGCCGCAATTTTTTGAAAATTAGTGACATGTTTTTGTTTCAATGCAGTCGCTCGCTGATATGAACAACACAGTCTTTTGTCAATATCTTCATTATTATCTATACGTCTGTATAAATGAAAGCATATTATTTCTCTGCTCAAGATGGGCCATCAGGCCAGCTAGGTTTTATATTCCTAACATTATTATTAAGAAAAAGTTACTTTTCAAGGTTAGTTTTTTTTTTTTTTTTTTTGAAATATGTTCGAGCATCTTCTGTAATGCGTTTGCCGCTGAATTCAAATAAAAGGACTAAGTATCGTAAAAGCGTCCAAGAAATGACTGTTGCGTATAATAGCTAAGGTCCCTTTTGTCCATTTCTTTACCTTGTGTCAACTTGGGGACGTGAATTTTTTTCCTTTCCCCACCAATTGCGTCTTTTTAGCCTTGCTAGTTTCAAGCACGTGTTCAGTCATATTTTTCTTTTTGATCTCCGTTCTCATCCCGTCTACAAGGGTAAACGTTTTGCCTTCACGTCTAACAAGTTAGTTTCCATGGCGGGTAGTGACACGCGGCATGATCGATCATGTCTTCTAGTAGCTTACACATTATTTTTATCCCTACATTTTATCTTTCGAGATATTTTAACGTTGTATCACGGTTAATTTTATCACAGAGATACATAAAGAAATAAGGAAGTGGTTTTGTGAATAAACTGGGTGAGTGTAGAAAAGGCTGCGAGAGAGAGAGAGAGAGAGAGAGAGAACGAACGAACGAACGAACTTTATAGAGAGAGAGAGGGAGAGGGTTTGTGAATAAACTGGGTGAATGTAGGAACAGCTGTGAAAGATATATATATATAGATAGATAGAGAGAGAGAGAGAGAGAAAGAGAGAGAGAGAGAGAGAGAGAGAGAGAGAGAGAGAGGATTTGTTAATAAACTGGGTGAGTGTAGAAAAGGCAGGGAGAGAGAGAAAGAGAGAGAGAGAGTATTTCTTAATAAACTGAGTGTGTAGAAAGGCTACGAGGGAGAGAGAAAGAGAGAGAGAGATAACGAATGAACGAACTTTATACATGCACATAGAGAGAGAGAGAGAGAGAGAGAGAGAGAGAGAGAGAGAGAGAGAGAGAGAGAGAGAGAGAGTGTTGGTTAATAAACTGGGTGAGTGTAGAAAAGGGTACGAGAGAGAGAGAGAGAAAATGGGAGAGAGAGGATTTGTTAATAAATTGGGTGGGTGTAGAAAAGGCTACGAGAGAGAGAGAGAAAATGGAAGAGAGAGAGGGGATTTGTTAATAAACTGGGTGAGTGTTGAAAAGGCTGCGAGGGAGAGAGAAATAGAGAGCGAGAGAGAGAGCGAGAGAGAGGATTTGTTAATAAACTGGGTGAGTGTAGAAAAGACAGAGAGAGATGGAGAGAGAGAGAGCGCGTATCTGCTATGGGACAAGCTTTACCTATAGTTGTACGGTGTCTCTATAAAACAAGCAATTCAATCACGTGATTCATTTTGGTCACGTGATTGTTTCACAGGAACCGACGACAGTTGTGTAGACGGAGGAAGAACGTAAGACTGAGCTGTTTATTGCCAGTTTTAATGTCGGTCATTGTTAATGCCCGGATCAGCAGTCAAACTGCTCTTTGTTTCTTCTCACATTGTTATACAGCTTTTAGGGTACTCACCCCGGCGGATCGACGCCCGTTTTTGACATGTCCGGTGGTCACCGGGGAAGACTATTCATGTGTTAAGTTTTAGCAGTGTGAGAGATAGCCGGAGAGGGTACTGCAAGATGAGAGGTCAAGGGTCGAAGGCGATGTTTCTAGCGGTCTAGCCGGTAGAGACATGGGATCTGTTTCTTTTATTGTAGATATCGAGTATTTATTTTCTGTTTTTAATGTATTTGGTCAAAATAGATAGATAGATAGATAGATAGATAGATAGATAGATAGATAGATAGATAGATAGATAGATAGATAGATAGATAGATAGATAGATAGATAGATAGATAGATAGATTGATTGATTGATTGATTGATTGATTGATTGATAGACAGACAGACAGACAGACAGACAGAAAGATAGATAGATAGATAGATAGATAGATAGATAGATAGATAGATAGATAGATAGATAGATAGATAGATAGATAGATAGATAGATAGATAGATAGATAGATACCGCAACATATAATACAACATATTGGTTGTGACGGAAGTATATATCTCCTGATACTAGAGAGAACCAGTAATCACTGATGGAGACATAGCCACTATTGCCGTGTGGTAGACGCCTCACGAAGTAATGTCACAGAGCGCTGTAAGGAGATTCCCCCCTCCCAACCCTATTTGAGTTTCTATTTTTGGGTCAGATTAACTGTTTTTTCTGTTTGCCTTTGCCATCAGACAGACAGGAAAAGAGAGGGATAGAGAGAACATTGTCAGCTAGCAAGAAATAGTCCAAGGCGGTGCTTTGCCCGCGTAGTTTCACCAAAAATAGGTCAAAATCAGATACCCAGTTTTTGCACGAACAAAGTGAAACGTCATCATCACTATCATCATCACTATCATCATCACTATCATCATTTTCGTTTGCGCTCCTTGCGGAGCATGGAACCACCACAGTAGCTGGTCCCGAGAGAAGCCTGCACACAGCATTTACGTTCTCTTGCAGCGGTGGTTTCTAAGGTAATGTCTTTTACGTGTTGCGGTTGCCAGCCCGGGTGGGAGGGGGGGGGGGTAGGGGAGAAGGGGGTATCATATCAGTCACCTTGTACGACATGCCTGAGGGTGCAGTGGTCATAGTCTTTCCTTTTTTTTTTTTTGGTCTCTTCAGAGACACACCCCCCCTCCCCCCGGGAACTGCACAGGGAAAAACATGGAGAAATTCTCGCTCAAGATACGGTGCGATGTGCTGGTGAGATGAACTTGATGACACATGCTCTGAGAGAAGTAAAACACACCCACCTCCTTTCAATAAACCGTATTCGTATAGCCATTTACTCCTTACATATCGCCCCTCCCCCCCCCCCCCCCTTCTTTTTTTTCCCAGCAATACTCACGTGGCAGCATTCTTTGTGACCTTTCCCACAAGCAGAACTGAGGAACCGGAAGTAGTCTACGCCATTAATAGACTGAACCGGTATCACGTCCGGGGACATGACCCGCGGGATAAACTCAGGAATGCCTTTGAAATACACTGAGCTTGTGTGGTACAGATAAATATATCCCGTTGGAATGTATAACTCCCTTGGCTTAAAAGTATAACTGTTGAAGATACATTGATAAGACCTACAAGACAAGTAGGTCAGAGAGTAACGCGGTGGTTGACCTTCGTGGGAAGTAACTTATAATTCCACAACTACACCGTTTTTTAAATAAAATTTTGCCTCGTTTTGGCGAGGCGCGTTCCGTTCAACCTAGTCGGTTATATTAGGGCGCATGTCCAAATATAAAAGACCTTCAGGTCTTGAAACATACCCAGTTATTGTTTCCTTTACTTTATTTTTTAAATATGCAGAGCGTCCCATTGGCTAAGCGGTTAGAGAACTTTCCCATCGCGGCAAACTTACCAGGTTCCGGGATATAAAATGGGTAACGTCATGCTCACGTAATTACAAGCTGTAAATGAGTACATGACTCTGCTTTTGAGTTAGGGCCGGCAAAAGACAAGGAGAAAGGGAACTGGTCACCATAACACATAACAAAAGCATGGACTTAGTATGGTAAAGTCTTTAACACTTCACTCCCCAACGGCAGTATTTACAATGGGACTGCGTTTAACTTACATTAAGTCAAATGTACGCAACCTTCGTGAGAACATATCCTACTTTTTACAGGTTTACAACTGAAGGTTGATGATTACAATTACTGTAAATTAATAACGAATAATGATGAAAAAACTAGTTTTAGGGACCACTGTTCGTGGTGTTACCATTTACAATTACTTAGTCATTACTTACTTAGTCATTACTTACTTAGTCATTCCTCTTTTACCGTGAGGTGGGGAGGTTTGGAAGAGAGAGCGCTAGACTATCCTATCAGCTGTCTTCCTCTTGGCCTGGTTCCATTCTAGTCCTCGGTCCTTCAAAGATTGTCTAATGTTGTCCTCCCAGCGGACTCTGGGTCGTCCTGGGGGTTTGGATCCCTGGCTCTTTGTTTCCCATGCTTGTCGTGGTAGCCGATCTTGTCCCATTCTGTAGACATGGCCAAACAATCTTAGTTGGGACTATTCTACTTGGGTCTGCAGGGGGTGGGATTTTAGGCCTTGCGTCAGGTTGCGGGCCATGTCTCTTCTTGTTACTTCAACCACCTTCCTCAAATACCTCAGTTCTGAGGTCTGGAATAGCTTTTGTGGGTAGTAGACATTGCCTATGACTCGCATCCATACGTCAAGACTGGGACATAGGTGGAGCGGTATACAGCCATTTTCGTTTTCTTCCCAACTTCTCTCTTGCTGAGGAATCCTCGGTTTATGGCCTGAAAAAGTCTCCCAGCTGCTGCTTTTCGAGTGGCAAACTCTTCTTTGATGCCTGCCTTCCGGTCTATAACAGCTCCGATGTATTTAACGTGCTCGACCTGCTCCAGGACCTGTTCTCCCAGCTTAATCTGATGCCTTCTTTCTTCTCGTGATATCACCATGATTTTTGTTTTAGAGCTGCTTATGACCATTCCTCTCTTCCCCAGCTCTTCCATCCAGATTTGCAGGTTGGATTGGAGATGTGCCTCTGATTTAGAAATCAGGGCAACATCATCAGCAAATGCCAGCTCTGAAATTCAGACCTGTCTCATCTTCCAGTGCTCCACTGAATACTTTCTTGTTCTCTCCTTACATGCCTTGATGACATCGTCCATGAGGAGTGTGAAAAGACAAGGTGACAGGATATCACCTTGTCGTACACCAGTGGTGGTCCTGAACTCTTCTGACTTATGGTTTCCTGTCCTCACATAATTTCTGCAAAACGTGTAGAAGCTCTGTGTAGCATGAATCAGAGGTGCTGGAATGTTCTTCCTTGCCAAACAGTCCCAAAGTTTGCTCCAGGGGACCCTGTCAAACGCCTTTTCCAGATCTATGAAACAGAAATGGATCTCACTCTGAAAAGAGCCTTTTCACTCAGCTGTCTGAGTGTAAAGATTAGGTCTTGAGTACTTCGGTTTGGTCGGAATTCACACTGGACCTCTTCCAATTGAAGCTCCGCTAGGCGTCTGAGTCGCTGCTCTAGGATTCTAGAGTAATGACGTAAATTTTGAGAAGATAGGACTGAGATATTTATGGTCCCGTACTAACAGAGGTGATAGTGATAGCTATGTGAGAGGAAGGTTTAAGTAATAGTTCCTGTTTCACGAGGAGAAATGGTGTAAGAAAAAGAAAAGTCTTGGATTGAGTAATTGCTCTAATCCAGCCTATCTTTTACGTCTCTATTTAAAGTAGATGCACTTTCTCACTTGGTACAGATTCAAATTACACTACCCTCACGTACACACAATTTTGTGACAGAAATACGTACAGACGTGAAAAACAGATAAACTATGGATCACATGTATGGGCAGGGGTTTTGACTAACACTATAGCTTAAGGTTTATTTAGTTTATTTTTTCACTAGAAATATCACAACATCAAGAAAAGCATTACATCGATACATTTTAGTTTATATAAGAGAAATGAAAATATAAATCTAATAGGCCCTCCCTCTTGTATAGGAAACTAAGAAAGATCCCAACAGAGGTAATTTGCCCAAAAGATCAAAATAATTAACAATGGGAGTAGGGAGTAATCAGGACGGGTAAAGAATAAGTCCTTAATTTAACCTATCCCGTGAACACTCAGATTAGTGAGAGATAAAATAAAAGAAGATGGTATATTAGTTGCTTTAACCTGGGGGACTTCGCTTCTGTTTTCTTTCTTTTCAT
Organism: Oreohelix idahoensis; assembly: GCA_024509875.1. NCBI lineage: Eukaryota > Metazoa > Mollusca > Gastropoda > Stylommatophora > Oreohelicidae > Oreohelix > Oreohelix idahoensis. The sequence continues at coordinate 105,119 of JAMPIV010011802.1, read as the reverse complement.
TTCCTTTCTCATCTTTATGGTGTTTAGTGTTTCTGGTGTTATCCAGTCTTGCTTCTTCCTTTCCTGGAATCCTAAGCATGATTTGCTACTTTCCTTTTATATTGTTGAAATGGTGTTGAAATTCTGGTCTATATCATCAGTCAAGGAAAGCGAAAGAGAGGCCGACCAAAAACAACTTGGCGGAGGACTGTGGAGGCTGAGATGCAAGGAATGAACCAGAGTTGGGGCACTGTACGAAGGATGGCCACCGACCGTGCAAAGTGGAATCAATTTGTTGTTGCCCTACAAGACGCCACTAGGCGTGAGGGCCACTGACTGCTTTGACGGTCGGTGGTTAAGGATCGAAGAAGAAGAAGAATGGTATATTAGTATTAACTTAAGAAATAAGTTTCTTTCGTTCCGTTCACTCACTACATACATACAGTGGCCCACTTTCAGATTTGCTTACCCCACTGTCGACGCTGCATACATTCCAGGGAATTTAAATCAAACAGTTATTACGACTATTCAGAGTCATATTATTTGTCAAGTTCAGCCCCAGACTCTCCGGTTATCTCTTCTTCTTTGATCCTTAGCCGCCGACCGTCAAAGCAGTCAGTGGCGTCTTGTAGGGCAACAACAAATTGATTCCACTTTGCTCGGTCGGTGGCCATCCTTCGTACAGTGCCCCAACTCTGGTTCATTCTTTGCCTCTCAGCCTCCACAGTCCTCCGCCAGGTTGTTTTTGGTCGGCCTCTCTTTCGTTTTCCTTCAGGGGTCCAAAGCATAGCTGTTCTTGTGATGGCATCGGGGTCTCTTCTGAGGACATGGCCAACCCAGCTCCAGCGTCTGCCAGCTATGATGGTGTGCATGTACTCTTGCTTGCTCCGAGTAAGCAGATCTTGGTTGGTGATGGTATTCGGCCAAAAGATTCGGTGAATTTTCTTAGGCATGTTGTGTGAAAAGAGGACAATTTCGACATTTCCTTCTCTGTAAGTCTCCAGCATTCCGCACCATAGAGAAGCGCAGAAAGCACACAGCTCTGATATAATCTTAATTTTGTGCGTGTGCTGTATTGAGAGGACTTCCAGATGTTGTTTAGGCAAAAAAGGCTGTTCTTGCCTTATTCATTCTGATGTTGAATTTAAATCAGACAGTTATTACGACTATTCAGAGTCATATTATTTGTCAAGTTCAGCCCCAGACTCTCCGGTTATGCTGACTGCTATTTTCCGGGAGTCGCTGAATTGATGCTTTGATTATTTTCCTGGATATTCCTCTTCTTACTGCAGGTATTGGTTTAGAATAAGTTTTTTTTCTATGTGGTGGCACTGTCCTGGAAATTTATAGAGTTAATATATTGTTCCGGTGTGGTCTAGCCTCCAATGGCTGTGACGCTCTCTCTGTCGTAATGAAATGTGTAAAACAGAATGTTACTCCTAGGCTGTTTTTAGGAGGAAAATAGCCGAGTATGACTCTCGAGTATAATTCCATGGTAAGAAAATTTTACAGTCAAATGGTTTAGAAAAAAATAGTGCTGTAAGTTCTGCCACATCAGGCCAGTAATACTCATATGTATCTAGGTGGAAAAATCTTCGGGTATAGTCCCGTTTCAGTTATCATTTAAATTTTAAATTGTAGTGTTCTGGTTATTTAACCATTCTCATGGATAGAGAAGGTGGACCGCACAGGGTCACAAAAATCAGATTTCACAAACAATGTCATGATATTTAGGAAAATATGACCAAAATGTTATAAGAAATAAGACCAAAAATCCCGCTGGATCGCAAGGGTATCACCAGCCTATATGTAAAAAAATAGATAAGCATGTAATCATACTATAATCATATCCTAACACGCGTTATTAAATTAAATTAAACTCCACAAGTGTCTAGCTTATCTCATCGCTTTTAACACTAGATATGAACACTAGTCACTTAAAATTTACACATGATGAAAATAAAAAATAAAAGGTATCTCGACAATTATCAATCGCCTAGCGAGTTATAATTATTTAAGCCTCTCTTACTGGGGAATAACAAGAAATTAAATTACGTTTACGGCTGGAGAAAATTTTGCTATAAGTTTATTTAATACGTTATTCAACTTAACACAGAATCCCAGTGAAATACAATGAAAAAAACTTTTACGATTAAATCACTCAAAGTTCTAATATATACTATTATTACCGCAACACAGGAAAATGAACTCTCCACGAATCTAAGTAATTCTCTATAAAAAAAAAACACTCCAAGATGTCGAGCTAGAATATCAACACTTCCTGGGGCAGACTGATAACTGAATTTTTAAGAGATGGGTATATATATTAAATGGGTAAAAATCGTTAGCTACATGCGAGATTTATCGCCTCTGTCCGTTTATTGGGCGAATCTGCGGTCGATTTCTGAATGAAAGCTATTTTTCACGCTTATGCCGACCACGGACTCTTCGCTAGCGAACGGACTTGCTTTTGATCTGGCGTCTCTCACTGTAGCTAATTAAGTTCTGAACAAACGGATGTGGGGGTTAACTGTGATTATCTCCCCTTTCCTCAGATTAATTCCTCCTTACCAATGTATTTATTGAAAGTACGTCTTTTGACTTAACGCCCTTGATTTTACCATTAGACGACTCATTCTCTGATCTGTCACTATTTCCGCGATTGCCCAATCGCTCGCGTGATACGAGTCTCTGGACTAGCTAATAGGTCTGTTTGTAAACATTCTTAGTGTCTGTAAGACATAGAGAAAAGAAAATAGGCGTGGCTAAAATAGAAATAAGCCCGATTAGCAAAAGGCCTGGCTTATGCGTAATTTAACTTGCATGCTTAATTTGGAAGTGTGTGGGAAACCACGTTTGAGCGATTTGGTTGAAAAAGAATGAGGAGTGCCAATGAGAATAAAGTGGATCGATCAAGGTGCTCAATTTTCATGTCACAAGTAGATTTTACCAGGGACACTGAGAAGGGATATGCCTCTATGGGTTCCACATTGTCGGTTGTCACCCTTTTTGAAAATCGGTGTTATGATGGCAATCTCCCAATCCTTTGGTATAGTCTTGTTGCACCACGCTGCCTGTAGGATCCTTAAGAGTAATAGGTCACCTGCTGCTCCCATGTACTTAACCATTTCTGGTGTTATACCATCATGCCCTGCTGCTTTGCCCATCTCGATTTTCTCCAGTGCTGCCTTCAGTTCTTCCATCTTTATGTCATCTTCACCACCATTAGTGTTCTCTTCTAGGCTAGTGGTTATCATTTCTGATGCTTGACCTTGCTCTCCATCAAGGAGTTCTGAGAAATATTCTTTCCATCTTTCCATTACTTCCAGTGGGACAGTAAGCAATTTGCCTTGCTTGTCTTTTATAAATTTAAGAGGGCACTGTTTTTCCTTCCTCATGTTCTTCAGGCTCTTATAGAACAATTTCTCGTTTTCCTGCGCATCATTTTTTAGCTTTTCTCCAAATTCTTCCCAGGACTTCTGTTTTGCTGCTAGCACCTTGTTCTTTGCTTCTGTTCTGTGTATGTATGTATATGTATCACATATGCTCTATATTTCTCAGTTTTTCCTGCCGCTGTGTATTTAGCTCCTACGTATTGTTTCCATGCCATTTTCTTATCTCTTATTTTCTCTTTAACTTCCTCTGTCCACCAAGATGTCCTCTTTCTCTTGTTCCCAAGTCGGACTTCACCACATGCTTCTGCAGCAGCCGCCTTTATGGTGTCATTGAATTTAAGCCACAGGCTTTCCAAGTCATCAGGTTGTTCTTCTGTGTTGCTCACCGCTGCAGCAATAAGCCCCTGATATCTGGTCTTAATTTCTGGCTCTCTCAGCTTGAAGGTTTTAATGCCCAATTTCTCCTGTTCGTTTACTTAATTTCTTGCGTGATGTTAGGCAGTTCCTAGGCTGAGCAACTCTTTCAGTTGTTCTTTTGATGGTTAGCAGGTAGTGAACACTTCCAATCTCTGGCCCCCTCCAGACTCTAGCATCCCGGACATACTTGAATGAGCTCCTCCTAACAATGGCATAGTCGATCACTGACTTCTCATTCTTTGTTGGTTCACATCTAGTGTAAGCATGTATGCGCTTGTGGGGAAACTTTGTGTTTGTAATGGTCAGATTCTGTTCACTGCAGAATCTAAGGAGTCGCTTTCCATTGTCATTAAGAGTATCTTCTCCATATCTTCCGATAACTCCACCCCATCTAGCATGATCATTTCCAACTCTGGCATTGAAATCTCCGAGCATGATAACTTCATCTAAGCAGTCATCCACTGACCTTTGAAGCAGCTCAAAGAATTCTTCCTTGACCTCTGCTCTCTCTCATCCTCATTTGGCCCGTACACTATGACCAGGTTGACTATGGTTTCTCCTTCATTTAGTTTTACAACCATAATGCGCTCCGAGACAAAGTTCCATCCCTTGATATTATCTTTTTGGTTTTTCGCCGCAATGCAACCCACACCTCCTTTAGGTCTTTCAGATGTGGGAACACCACTGTATAGCAGCGTGTCCCCATCGAGATCCATGACTCCTTGTCCTTTTTTCTTCGTTTCCGTTATAGCCAGGATTTCTAGTTTTGCTTTCCTCCTCTCTATCACCAGCTCCTCTTCTTTCCCGTTTATACTTATTGTGTTCCAAGTTCCATAAGTCGTAGTCAGTAGTCCGTTCCAGTTCGTCGCCTTTAGAATCAGTCCAGTTTTCTCTCTTGTATTGCTCGTAATCGTGATTTAAAGCAAACAAGTGATTGACCTGTTGTGCCTTTGCATGGTGGAGGGGGTGCCTCTTTACGGCCTCCATGCAGGCCGCTCTCCTCTTTTTTCAGCCGGGCTTGGGACCGGCCTTGGCGGAGTTACCATTTACACTAACACATAAAAAGAATGGTCCGTACATTGCACAGAATAAAAGTGGATGTTCACGTTTTCATTAATCAGTAAATCGTCATATCGCTCACTAATTTATGTATTTTGTGCTGTAGCAAAAACTGAATTAAGAGCCTGCTATGTGAGGATCAGGCAGCTGAACAAAAACTGAATAAACTTGCAGCTGCGTCTAGTGTACTAAGAACTGTTTCAATGCGTGGAGAAATGTAAGCAATATCTCATTCACAAACTTTCAAAGGAATACAAGATAGCGGCTATAATGTAGTTTTAGACCAGAATAACCTAACTGTACAGAGTATCTGCAAGGCACCAGTATAGGACACTTCCAACTCAAATGTAAGATCATGAGCAATACAGAATTCAAATATTCGAACATTTACAAGCAAGCAGGTCTCCCATAAACAAACATGAAACTACAGACTTTCATAAACGGATGCTTGCGAAGAATAGAAGAATTAAAATGATATGACAAGATCCCTGACGTAGACATGATGACAAGATCCCTGACGTAGACATGATGATAAGATCCCTGACGTAGACATGATGACAAGAACCAGACAAAAGCCAATGGAACAAGAGATAAGAAAAGACGCCTGCGATGGATAGGATACACACTGATGAAACCTGCTGATAGTATTGCAAGCAGCGTTGCCACTCCTAGGTGGATTCACCTAGATCTAGGTTTGTTTTTGGTCCCGTCTAGGTGTTATTTTCCTTCATTAGCTGAAGAACACCGAGATCAACTTTCTCCCAAATTTGCCCACAAATAGCCCACACTATCCAAAAAAAAAAAAACTGCCTAAAGTAGCCCAAGTAGCCCAAAAGTAGACCAAAATTCAAAATCTTGGTGTATCTAGTTGTTTTTTAAGGGACCTGATAACTCTCTTTTTCTTCTTCATCGTAACTGGGTATACCAGGCATGCTGTAAAGTACTGCTTTCATTCTCCTCACGCAAACCAGTGGTGAATATGATGGAGGCTCCAGGGGGAGCAAAGGTCAATTCAACCGACGCAGGGTTATGCCAATATGGATTGTGAGTGTGAAGTGTGAATTAGGCGAATGGTGGACTGTTCGTGTGTTGACCCGTATAAGGCAATCATTCACTCATTACGTTATGTCACCAATGCAGACCACTGTAGTCGTTTCAATAGTTTAATTGGACGCACACACTTGACAGATTGGGTACAGTTACAGGATTATGAGTCGACATAGACAGCATAATATTGATCAATGGACTACCGTCCTAAATTAGCATTCATGAAGAATAATCTTGCAATGGAACATCTGTAAACACCAAGATTTCCATAGTTTATATATACAGTCAGTAGACCTTACTGACCGAGCATGTCAATTAAGCAATACTGTTCAAACTTGACTCCTAAACAGGTTCTCTTTCTAGCGAAGATTCCTTTAGGTACATTACAGCAAATCTCTGTGAAGATAATGTTAATTTCTTTATAATAGTGATCTCTCAATCATCACCTGATAATAAGGAAGTTTTCCCGTTCTCTGCTAATGATTTACTATAAGTAGAATTCCAAAATCAATCGAATTCCACAATGGCTGCTGGTTCCCGGTTGAGCATCACTCACTATACGGGTGTATAGCCAAATCTTCAATCGAAGCTTTGTTCATCAACAATAAATGATTCTACAAGGATCAGCATATTCTGTCCTCATAGTTGCTGCATATAAACATATTTAGTGCTGCTAGAGAATATGTCGTCCCGACATATTCATAGGTAAGTTCATGTAAACGTCTGCACATCTTAAGCCTAGGAATGAACGAAGTCAGCAAAAGTACGTTTTTTTACCTGGACATAAGAAATACACTAGCAAGCACAAAAACGCTCTCCCGGCGTTATAGAATCACAACTGGGGAACTCATGGACTAAACGATCCTGGAAGAAACTATCTTCGTCCCCAGAATAACTTAAAGAGATCACAAACTCTTGGGCATCTCTCCGACATGACTTCCCGCCCTAGGTCTTGACAACCGAAGAAACCCCTCACTTCTCTTCATCCGCCGAAAACACCTGACCCCCTTCAGTACAGTACAAGAACAAATAGTTCCACTTAAACATACTAAGATATCAAGATATAAGACATACTCGTCCTACATAGACAAGCACTACACATAGATTCGGACCATAGACATTTTGAAGCAAGAACAATCTATTCCTAACCAAACACAGAATAGATTCAAGTAAGTCTAAATTCCTCCGACGAGTTCTATTTTTAAGAACGCTACAAAGAGCGATAACTCACAGAATGACTACTTATTGCCCAATCTGAGTTTCGTCCCTCAAGACCAAAACATGCATTCAAAGATGAATATATCTTCATCAGACAATTAAAGCATTTCACATGGTATGCGTAATCCGTGCTACAAAAAATATGTGCGCAACAGATTACCACACCTCCCGGAAAAAAAAAATGAAAATCATTTTTTTTTTATCTGAGAGCAACATGCAATAGGCTCCCTACGCATAAATACTGCGCAGATGAGAAATATCTGGAATTATTTAAGCCAGATTAATGCAAAATCTCAATCCCTCAGAGAAAGCATTTCTCTTAAGCATAAGTGTTTCCAGGGAGGTGTCACCAACGCATACTACTATACAATGATACAATGCATATAACAATTTAAGTTTAAGCCTTCCAAGTACATGATTGACAAAAAGAAAAATCATCAACGAGTAATGGTGACTATATATCAATGAACGTAGTGTCATTACGAATTACAATGTGTATCTATTTTGATATAGAAAAGAAAAAATCTGTTGTCGAGTTGGAAGTGTTAAGACGTCCAATACTCAACAGCTAAGTGGAATCATGTGGGCATCTAGACAGAATGTCTGCCATCACATTATCTGATCCACGGATAGCTCGTACCGAAAAATGAAAAGGTTGAAGAGCAATTGCATATCGAGTAGACCTCGAACTCTTCAAATTTTTTACTCTGGATAGCTATAAGAGCTTTCTGATCGGTTTCTACTATAAAATGTGCGCCTAGAAGGAATCTTTGTAATTTGAGAATTGACCATACCATAACCAACAGTTCACGGTCTAAAACCGAATAATTCCTTTCTGCAGCATTAAGCTTTCTGGAAATATACATTACAGGATGCAGAGTTCCAGAGTAATCTTGCATTAGTGCCGCTCCAATCCCAGTGGATGAAGCGTCACTACGAAGAACAAATGTCTTATCTTTAGTAGGCAACACTAAAATAGGTGCAGTAGAAAACATAGTTTTAATCTTATCCAAAGAGGATTGACATTCTTGAGTCCAATGGACTATATTAGGAGACCCTTTCTTTAGCAAGGTAGAAAGAGGTGCCATGATTGAGGTCAGATTTGGAATGAATCGTCCATAGAATTGTATAAGACCTAAGAGACTTCGCACTTGCTTTTTAGTCTTAGGAATAGAAATGTTAAGTATTTTACTTGTATTATGGTCCTCTGTTTTTAGGAAACCATGGCCGACCCGGTGACCTAAAAAAGAAATTTCACTAAAACCAATGCAGGCTTTAGATGGTTTCGCTGTCAGGTTATACTCGCGTAGAGTAGATAGCAATTCAACTAACCCTGAATAGTGATCTTCCCAAGTATCGCTGAAAAGACAGATGTCGTCTATGTACGCAATGACATCTGACCGATAGGATAGAATTCTACGCATCATGCGTACGAATGTAGCTGGTGCGTTCATAAGGCCGAAAGGCATAAAATTCCATTGAAAAAGGCCTCTAGGTGTAGAAAACGCAGTAAAAGGTTTGGCGCGTTCAGATAGAGGAACTTGCCAATATCCTTTAGACAAATCTAGTTTAGTGAAAAAATGCGATTTAGAAAGCTTAGTAAGTAGCTCTTCTAGTAAAGGCATAGGTTCAGCATCAAACTTCGAGACTTGATTCAATTTGCGATAGTCAACGCAAAGACGTATGTTATTGTCTTTTTTACGGACAATAACCATCGGCGAAGAATACGCAGAAGTGGATGGTTCAATTACTTTTAAATCTATCATCTCATCCAACTCCTTTTCAACCTGTGCTTGAAAATGTATAGGAATAGGATAAGGTCTGACTCTAATAGGATTATGGTCAGTTAGAATAATGTCATGTTCAATGACGTGAGTTTGTCCAGGAATGTCAGTAAGGACATCCTGAAATGTTTGTAACATAGACGAAACTTGTCGCTGTTCTCCTAGAGATAAATCGGGAGAAACAGTAATTTTTCCATGATTCACTAGAATGAAGTGGAATCATCGGAAGCGGAAGATTAACATCCGAAAAGCTTGTTTCCTCATCCTGTATTACAGACAGTGATGAGTAATGACCATGTTGGACCGGTGAATCGTCCGTTGCCTGGAAAATAGGCTGTAAATAATCCGGACGTTCATGGAATTCCGTAAGCATATTGATGTGGAAGGTTTTACGCTTCCCATCAATATCGACAATGTAGTCAACATCGGAAATTTTCGAGATTATATCGTACGGACCTTTCCAAGAAATAAGTAGTCTGTTTTCCCTACAAGGTAGCAAAACAAATGCTTTGTCACCAGGACAAAGTTGTCGTAAGGTTCTTTTCTTATTGGCAAATTGTCTTGCTTTCTCCTTAGCAAACTCAGAAGAAGAAGTTGCCAATTTGCATGCTTCGATAATCTTTTGTCTTAGCGCGATGACATATTCGTAAGAAGATTTTGTGTCATCGGTAATATTATCAGCGGTTATGAGATCATGAAGCAAAGACATAGGGCCACGCCGTCGCGCGCCAAAGACAAGTTCAAAGGGAGAAAATCCTGTATGTTCATTGGGAACCTCTCTGTAAGCGAAGAGGGCCGCGGGTAAAACCCTATCCCAATCTTGAGGATGATCCTCAGTTATCTTCCCTAGTTAGTTTTTGAGTTTTCTATTAAGGCGTTCTACCATCCCATTCGACATTGGGTGATAGATACTGCTCAAAGATCTCTCTATCTGGAGAGTAGACATTACTTGAGACATGGTATCCGATATTAGTTGGGTGCCATGATCTGATAATATTTCTCCGGGAAATCCCAGACGAGAAAATATAAGCCAAAGAGCATCTGCAATGTCAGCAGTAGTAATGCTCTTCAGAGGGATAGCCCTGGCCAACGTGTGCACATGTCCACACACTTTAAGATAAACTGATGTCCTCTAGCAGATTTGATCTTAAATGGACCAATGATGTCTATCGCCATTTTCTGAAATGGTCTAATAGGAATGTCTGCAGCCTGAATAGGTGCAGCATGGCGTGGACCTTTGGATTTGACTTCTTGACATATTTTACAAGATCGACAATAGATCCGTATGTCCTTGTTCACAAAAGGCCAAAAGAAAGCCGCAAGAACTCTTGACTTTGTACGGGAAAAACCCATATGTCCAGCACACTGAGAGTCGTGTGCGTGTTGTAATATTTTAACTCTCAAATTCTTGGGTACAAGAATCTGAGAATGACTTGACTTGTTGGAGTCTTGCACCATACGTACAAGTACTCCATTCTTCATTGTAATCCAAGATTTACTCTTTGAATCTTTATTCGGATCACCTTTTGTTGCAAGAGTGAAGAATTTCTTTAGAGTCGGATCCTCTTCTTGCTGCTTTATAAATGAGTCACGCGAAATTACCAAGGGATCATCTTGGTTATGCACTTCATTATCTTCAATAGATGAAGTTTCGGGCATATTGAGAGCTTGAGCTCTAGTGACTACAGCATTAGCAGTTTGAATATTTTGTTTTTCCCAAACGGAAATTTGTTGTGGAGTGCATTCTTTGACTCCGTGAATACGACCGATGATAAGATCAGCGATCGGATTCGGCAGAAGACATGCGTGTACATCTCCTGTAAAGAAAGGAGTAGCGATCCTAATGATAGCAGTAGAGTATTTCTCTATGGTGCCGCCAAATGTTACACATTTGACTACTTTGCCTGTAGCACGAGAAGGATCTATGAGTGACTGCCTAACACCAATTGTGGTGCATCCAGAATAAAAAAGCAATGAAACTGGATTGTCATTTACTAAACCTTTGTGTAAGACAAGAGAACCTCTTCCATCATGCGCGATTGACGCGGGAAGAGCGGGAAGAGGATGGCCACAAATTAAAGTGGACACCGTAGTTGGTTCGAATAATGTTTTGCATTGGGGGCACTGAGATGCTCTCCCAAAATCGAAAGCGGCACATGCCATATTGTTAGAGTCATCATTATCTTTATTTTGTTTATAGGCATCATGGGACTCTTGCTGTGCAGAGTTTGCATGATAATGAGATTTTTGTTTTTTATGTTGGGGTCTACCTCTGTTATTATTACCCCTGTAATTATCATTGTTTCCTCTATTGTAACCCCTATTTGGGTTTGAGTCATAATTCCCCTGGTTACTATTATCATATTCATTATAATGAGTATCTCTGTAATTATGATCTTGTTGTCTCCATGATGGAAAACTAGGATAGTTTCTATAATGACTTCCTTTGCGGAAGTTCCTATAATTATGACCACCCCTGAATCGAGGGCTGTCGGCTCGTCTCCAGATATTCGAAGAAGAACCCTGAAATGATTGGTTACCTTGGTTCTGATAACTGTTATGGTTACCCTTTTTATTAAACCTGTTTTGAGGTCCTTGGAATTTGTGTGAGTAATTAGGGTTGTATGGTGTTGCTGATGCAACTGGCATACCTTCCTTAACCTTAGTATTGCTAATAGCTACATCTGGGTGTGCAGTGACGTATTGGGTACAATATTCTTCCATTTCTTTTAGTGTTTTAGGTTTCCGCTCATGTAGGAATTCAAGGAATGGTTTACTAATGCTTGACATAATCTTGTCCCTGAGCAATAAATCCATAAGTGCTTCATAAGTCTTTTCTGTTTTGGACAGTTCAATCCAACGATTAAATGTAAGACGTGTCCTTGCAATGAATTCTGAGAATTCTACCCCTGATTCAGGTACCATTCTTTTAAACAAAATACGGTAACCTTCCTCAGATAACTGGTATTTCTTTATCAAGGCTGCCCTAATAACCTCATAATTATCCTTGTCAGTTTCTTCAACCAAACTTAAACTCGTCAGAGAATCACCTTTTAAATTCTCAGACAACTGATTAGCATATTGTGATTTCTCCACATTATGAGCTCGACAAGCACGTTCAAATCTATCAAGCCAGAATGTTATATCATCACTGGCAGAATTGAACGCTGGTACCTTGACCTTGTAAGTAAAGGGTTTACCACTAGATGACTGATTGACATTACTCATGTTTGTCAATTTCAACTTTTCTAACTCAAATGCTAAAAGTTCTTTTTGATGTTCATGTTCTCTTATGCTCTTTTCTCCTCAGCTTCAGCTTCTTTGTCTATCTCTTTTGCTCTTTTCTCTCTGTCTAATCTTCTCTGCTTCAGCTTCTAATCTCTTTTGTTCAGCTTCTCTGTCTAATCTTCTCTGCTCAGCATCAGCTTCTTTGTCTAATCTCTTTTGTTCAGCTTCTCTGTCTAATCTCTTTTGTTCAGCTTCTCTGTCTAATCTCTTTTGTTCAGCTTCTTTGTCTAATCTCTTTTGTTCAGCTTCTTTGTCTTCTTCTTGTTTTTTGTTTTTCCAATTCCATTTGGAATCTCTTTTCCTCAACCTGCATCTGCAGTTTCTTTTGTTCAAATTCTATTTCCATTTTTCTATCCTCACTTTTTTGTTTCATTTCCTCAGCTTTAAGTGCTTTATCATATTGACTGGTAGCATACTCCTCCAACTTATCTCCAGTCTTGCCTAGAGATTTCCCTAACTCAATAAAGTGTTTCAATGTAGACATGATGTCTAATAATGATAGCAATCAGTTGACACAAAAATGTAATCTATATTTCAAAGTAATGTAAACACAAGCTCCTAATAATTTGATCAATCAGCTCCTTATCCCAAACTATGTGGGGAAACAAGCCTTTAGTAAGGTCTTGTATAATCAACTGTGTACCAACCAATTACTAAAAATCATCAGTTGACTTTTTCTTATAAATTCATATGATCAAATATATTTTAAATAGTGTATGTCGATCAAGAACACAACAAAACAATTATACAAGAGAACAGGAAACATTTGCAGAAATCAAATAAATCAAATAGGAAAAATCAAAGAAAAATGATCACAGAATCTGTGATGATATCTGCAATAGAATGAACAAGACAAATAACGCCACAGTGTATGAACATAAATTGTGTATAAAACTGAAAGATAGCAAAGGGTAGACCAACAAATTATACAAACAAACCAAAACAAAACTAAAGAACAGAGAAATATTACAAAAACAACAATAGGGACAGTTTCGTCACAGCTAACAGGTATTGCAACAGGTGTTGCATGCAAATTTCAATTAAGAAATTTGCCCCTACAGAACGCTAGTCCAAGACCAATGTGACTCGGTATATCTTGTCCTAGTCTCCTCCCAACCAGGCCCGCGACATAAATAACTATTACATATAAACATGTAAACATAAATATATATAAAGCATAAATGCATATATCATCAATAAACTGTGATGTAGATAGAGTGTTGTAAAGAAGGCTGTTTTATAGAAATGGCACAGATATTTTAATCAAAATAAATAACTGCCACTTTATTGAACTACAATTTCTGGCCTTAAATATTAAAGTTCAACACAATAGCAGAACATAAGAAGATCCATCGATGAAAATAGGCTTCTAAGTTCAATACTTCTGCTAACACAGTTAATTTGCTTGCCAATGTTCTGTGTAATGCTGTGATGTCCACTTGTAAACAACTTGCCGTGCTACGCTGTCTGTTATATGAAATAATGCCTGTACCAAGCAAAATGTCAACAGCGGTGACCTAGATACAGTTACACTTGTCATAACAGGTCAAGCTGACATCGACTGGATAGTTGTCCTATAGGTGTTGATGTGTGTCACATTTGGCCAAAATAAATGTTCTTGAAACACTAGGTGACTTCCACTTTGTAGACTGCGAAGGCTGGACCCAGGAAACTGGCCTACCACGTTGATAACTCTCTTTTTTCTTCTTCATCGTAACTGTGTATACCAGGCATGCTGTAAAGTACTGCTTTCATTCTCCTCACGCAAACCAGTGGTGAATATGATGGAGGCTCCAGGGGGAGCAAAGGTCAACTCAACCGACGCAGGGTTATGCAAATATGGAGTGTGAGTGTGAAGTGTGAGTTAGGCGAATGGTGGACTGTTCGTGTGTTGACCCGTATAAGGCACTCATTCACTCATTACGTTATGTCACCAATGCAGACCACTGTAGTCGTTTCAATAGTTTAATTGGACGCACACACTTGACAGATTGGGTACAGTTACAGGAACATGAGTCGACATAGACAGCATAATATTGATCAATGGACTACCGTCCTAAATTAGCATTCATGAAGAATAATCTTGCAATGGAACATCTGTAAACACCAAGATTTCCATAGTTTATAAATACAGTCAGTAGACCTTACTGACCGAGCATGTCAATTAAGCAATACTGTTCAAACTTGACTCCTAAACAGGATCTCTTTCTAGCGAAGATTCCTTTAGGTACATTACAGCAAATCTCTGTGAAGATAATGTTAATTTCTTTATAATAGTGATCTCTCAATCATCACCTGATAATAAGGAAGTTTTCCCGTTCTCTGCTAATGATTTACAATAAGTAGAATTCCAAAATCAATCGAATTCCACAATGGCTGCTGGTTCCCGGTTGAGCATCACTCACTATACGGGTGTATAGCCAAATCTTCAATCGAAGCTTTGTTCATCAACAATAAATGATTCTACAAGGATCAGCATATTCTGTCCTCATAGTTGCTGCATATAAACATATTTAGTGCTGCTAGAGAATATGTCGTCCCGACATATTCATAGGTAAGTTCATGTAAACGTCTGCCCATCTTAAGCCTAGGAATGAACGAAGTCAGCAAAAGTACGTTTTTTTTACCTGGACATAAGAAATACACTAGCAAGCACAAAAACGCTCTCCCGGCGTTATAGAATCACAACTGGGGAACTCATGGACTAAACGATCCTGGAAGAAACTATCTTCGTCCCCAGAATAACTTAAAGAGATCACAAACTCTTGGGCATCTCTCCGACATGACTTCCCGCCCTAGGCCTAGACAACCGAAGAACCCCCTCACCTCTCTTCATCCGCCGAAAACACCTGACCCCCTTCAGTACAGTACAAGAACAAATAGTTCCACTTAAACATACTAAGATATCAAGATATAAGACATACTCGTCCTACATAGACAAGCACTACACATAGATTCGGACCATAGACATTCTGAAGCAAGAACAATCTATTCCTAACCAAACACAGAATAGATTCAAGTAAGTCTAAATTCCTCCGCCGAGTTCTATTTTTAAGAACGCTACAAAGAGCGATAACTCACAGAATGACTACTTATTGCCCAATCTGAGTTTCGTCCCTCAAGACCAAAACATGCATTCAAAGATGAATATATCTTCATCAGACAATTAAAACATTTTACATGGTATGCGTAATCCGTGCGCCAAAAAAATATGTGCGCAACAGATTACCACACCCCCCGGGAAAAAAAATGAAAATCATTTTTTTTTTTCATCTGAGAGCAACATACAATAGGCTCCCAACGCATAAATACTGCGCAGATGAGAAATATCTGGAATTATTTAAGCCAGATTAATGCAAAATCTCAATCCCTCAGAGAAAGCATTTCTCTTAAGCATAAGTGTTTCCAGGGAGGTGTCACCAACGCATACTACTATACAATGATACAATGCATATAACAATTTAAGTTTAAGCATTCCAAGTACATGATTGACAAAAAGAAAAATCATCAACGAGTAATGGTGACTATATATCAATGAACGTAGTGTCATTACGAATTACAATGTGTATCTATTTTGATATAGAAAAGAAAAATCTGTTGTCGAGTTGGAAGTGTTAAGACGTCCAATACTCAACAGCTAAGTGGAATCATGTGGGCATCTAGACAGAATGTCTGCCATCACATTATCTGATCCACGGATAGCTCGTACCGAAAAATGAAAAGGTTGAAGAGCAATTGCATATCGAGTAGACCTCGAACTCTTCAAATTTTTACTCTGGATAGCTGTAAGAGCTTTCTGATCGGTTTCTACTATAAAATGTGCGCCTAGAAGGAATCTTTGTAATTTGAGAATTGACCATACCATAGCCAACAGTTCACGGTCTAAAACCGAATAATTCCTTTCTGCAGCATTAAGCTTTCTGGAAATATACATTACAGGATGCAGAGTTCCAGAGTAATCTTGCATTAGTGCCGCTCCAATCCCAGTGGATGAAGCGTCACTACGAAGAACAAATGTCTTATCTTTAGTAGGCAACACTAAAATAGGTGCAGTAGAAAACATAGTTTTAATCTTATCCAAAGAGGATTGACATTCTTGAGTCCAATGGACTATATTAGGAGACCCTTTCTTTAGCAAGGTAGAAAGAGGTGCCATGATTGAGGACAGATTCGGAATGAATCGTCCATAGAATTGTATAAGACCTAAGAGACTTCGCACTTGCTTTTTAGTCTTAGGAATAGAAATGTTAAGTATTTTACTTGTATTATGGTCCTCTGTTTTTAGGAAACCATGGCCGTACCGGTGACCTAAAAAAGAAATTTCACTAAAACCAATGCAGGCTTTAGATGGTTTCGCTGTCAGGTTATACTCGCGTAGAGTAGATAGCAATTCAACTAACCCTGAATAGTGATCTTCCCAAGTATCGCTGAAAAGACAGATGTCGTCTATGTACGCAATGACATCTGACCGATAGGATAGAATTCTACGCATCATGCGTACGAATGTAGCTGGTGCGTTCATAAGGCCGAAAGGCATAAAATTCCATTGAAAAAGGCCTCTAGGTGTAGAAAAAAGCAGTAAAAGGTTTGGCGCGTTCAGATAGAGGAACTTGCCAATATCCTTTAGACAAATCTAGTTTAGTGAAAAAATGCGATTTAGAAAGCTTAGTAAGTAGCTCTTCTAGTAAAGGCATAGGTTCAGCATCAAACTTCGTACTTGATTCAATTTGCGATAGTCAACGCAAAGACGTATGTTATTGTCTTTTTTACGGACAATAACCATCGGCGAAGAATACGCAGAAGTGGATGGTTCAATTATTTTTTAAATCTATCATCTCATCCAACTCCTTTTCAACCTGTGCTTGAAAATGTATAGGAATAGGATAAGGTCTGACTCTAATAGGATTATGGTCAGTTAGAATAATGTCATGTTCAATGACATGAGTTTGTCCAGGAATGTCAGTAAGGACATCCTGAAATGTTTGTAACATAGACGAAACTTGTCGCTGTTCTCCTAGAGATAAATCGGGAGAAACAGTAACATTTTTCCATGATTCACTAGAATGAAGTGGAATCATCGGAAGCGGAAGATTAACATCCGAAAAACTTGTTTCCTCATCCTGTATTACAGACAGTGATGAGTAATGACCATGTTGGACAGGTGAATCGTCCGTTGCCTGGAAAATAGGCTGTAAATAATCCGGACGTTCATGGAATTCCGTAAGCATATTGATGTGGAAGGTTTTACGCTTCCCATCAATATCGACAATGTAGTCAACATCGGAAATTTTCGAGATTATATCGTACGGACCTTTCCAAGAAATAAGTAGTCTGTTTTCCCTACAAGGTAGCAAAACAAATGCTTTGTCACCAGGACAAAGTTGTCGTAAGGTTCTTTTCTTATTGGCAAATTGTCTTGCTTTCTCCTTAGCAAACTCAGAAGAAGAAGTTGCCAATTTGCATGCTTCGATAATCTTTTGTCTTAGCGCGATGACATATTCGTAAGAAGATTTTTGTGTCATCGGTAATATTATCAGCGGTTATGAGATCATGAAGCAAAGACATAGGGCCACGCGGTCGCGCGCCAAAGACAAGTTCAAAGGGAGAAAATCCTGTATGTTCATTGGGAACCTCTCTGTAAGCGAAGAGGGCCGCGGGTAAAACCCTATCCCAATCTTGAGGATGATCCTCAGTTATCTTCCCTAGTAAGTTTTTGAGTTTTCTATTAAGGCGTTCTACCATCCCATTCGACATTGGGTGATAGATACTGCTCAAAGATCTCTCTATCTGGAGAGTAGACATTACTTGAGACATGGTATCCGATATTAGTTGGGTGCCATGATCTGATAATATTTCTCCGGGAAATCCCAGACGAGAAAATATAAGCCAAAGAGCATCTGCAATGTCATCAGTAGTAATGCTCTTCAGAGGGATAGGCTCTGGCCAACGTGTGCACATGTCCACACACGTTAAGATAAACTGATGTCCTCTAGCAGATTTGATCTTAAATGGACCAATGATGTCTATCGCCATTTTCTGAAATGGTCTAATAGGAATGTCTGCAGCCTGAATAGGTGCAGCATGGCGTGGACCTTTGGATTTGACTTCTTGACATATTTTACAAGATCGACAATAGATCCGTATGTCCTTGTTCACAAAAGGCCAAAAGAAAGCCGCAAGAACTCTTGACTTTGTACGGGAAAAACCCATATGTCCAGCACACTGAGAGTCGTGTGCGTGTTAAAATATTTTAACTCTCAAATTCTTGGGTACAAGAATCTGAGACTGACTTGACTTGTTGGAGTCTTGCTCCATACGTACAAGTACTCCATTCTTCATTGTAATCCAAGATTTACTCTTTGAATCTTTATTCGGATCACCTTTTGTTGCAAGAGTGAAGAATTTCTTTAGAGTCGGATCCTCTTCTTGCTGCTTTATAAATGAGTCACGCGAAATTACCAAGGGATCATCTTGGTTATGCACTTCATTATCTTCAATAGATGAAGTTTCGGGCATATTGAGAGCTTGAGCTCTAGTGACTACAGCATTAGCAGTTTGAATATTTTGTTTTTCCCAAACGGAAATTTGTTATGGAGTGCATTCTTTGACTCCGTGAATACGACCGATGATAAGATCAGCGATCGGATTCGGCAGAAGACATGCGTGTACATCTCCTGTAAAGAAAGGAGTAGCGATCCTAATGATAGCAGTAGAGTATTTCTCTATGGTGCCGCCAAATGTTACACATTTGACTACTTTGCCTGTAGCACGAGAAGGATCTATGAGTGACTGCCTAACACCAATTGTGGTGCATCCAGAATCAAAAAGCAATGAAACTGGATTGTCATTTACTAAACCTTTGTGTAAGACAAGAGAACCTCTTCCATCATGCGCGATTGACGCGGGAAGAGCGGGAAGAGGATGGCCACAAATTAAAGTGGACACCGTAGTTGGTTCGAATAATGTTTTGCATTGGGGGCACTGGGATGCTCTCCCAAAATCGAAAGCGGCACATGCCATATTGTTAGAGTCATCATTATCTTTATTTTGTTTATAGGCATCATGGGACTCTTGCTGTGCAGAGTTTGCATGATAATGAGATTTTTGTTTTTTATGTTGGGGTCTACCTCTGTTATTATTACCCCTGTAATTATCATTGTTTCCTCTATCGTAACCCCTATTTGGGTTTGAGTCATAATTCCCCTGGTTACTATTATCATATTCATTATAATGAGTATCTCTGTAATTATGATCTTGTTGCCTCCATGATGGAAAACTAGGATAGTTTCTATAATGACTTCCTTTGCGGAAGTTCCTATAATTATGACCACCCCTGAATCGAGGGCTGTCGGCTCGTCTCCAGATATTCGAAGAAGAACCCTGAAATGATTGGTTACCTTGGTTCTGGTAACTGTTATGGTTACCCTTTTTAGTAAACCTGTTTTGAGGTCCTTGGAATTTGTGTGAGTAATTAGGGTTGTATGGTGTTGCTGATGCAACTGGCATACCTTCCTTAACCTTAGTATTGCTAATAGCTACATCTGGGTGTGCAGTGACGTATTGGGTACCATATTCTTCCATTTCTTTTAGTGTTTTAGGTTTCCGCTCATGTAGGAATTCAAGGAATGGTTTACTAATGCTTGACATAATCTTTTCCCTGAGCAATAAATCCATAAGTGCTTCATAAGTCTTTTCTGTTTTGGACAGTTCAATCCAACGATTAAATGTAAGACGTGTCCTTGCAATAAATTCTGAGAATTCTACCCCTGATTCAGGTATCATTCTTTTAAACAAAATACGGTAACCTTCCTCAGATAACTGGTATTTCTTTATCAAGGCTGCCCTAATAACCTCATAATTACCCTTGTCAGTTTCTTCAACCAAACTTAAACTCGTCAGAGAATCACCTTTTAAATTCTCAGACAACTGATTAGCATATTGTGATTTCTCCACATTATGAGCTCGACAAGCACGTTCAAATCTATCAAGACAGAATGTTATATCATCACTGGCAGAATTGAACGCTGGTACCTTGACCTTGTAAGTAAAGGGTTTACCACTAGATGACTGATTGACATTACTCATGTTTGTCAATTCCAACTTTTCTAACTCAAATGCTAAAAGTTCTTTTTGATGTTCATGTTCTCTTATTGCTCTTTTCTCCTCAGCTTCAGCTTCTTTGTCTAATCTTCTCTGCTCAGCATCAGCTTCTTTGTCTAATCTCTTTTGTTCAGCTTCTCTGTCTAATCTCTTTTGTTCAGCTTCTCTGTCTAATCTCTTTTGTTCACCTTCTTTGTCTAATCTCTTTTGTTCAGCTTCTTTGTTTTGTTTTTCCAATTCCATTTAATCTCTTTTCCTCAACCTGCATCTGCAGTTTCTTTTGTTCAAATTCTATTTCCATTTTTCTATCCTCACTTTTTTGTTTCAATTCCTCAGCTTTAAGTGCTTTATCATATTGACTGGTAGCATACTCCTCCAACTTATCTCCAGTCTTGCCTAGAGATTTCCCTAACTCAATAAAGTGTTCCAATGTAGACATGATGTCTAATAATGATAGCAATCAGTTGACACAAAAATGTAATCTATATTCCAAAGTAATGTAAATGTCACGAAGTGGATTTAGGACTAGAGGCTGTCTACCTAAATAGACTAGACCCTAGTGGAAAGAAAGACTAAGAAGATAGATTTCAGAAGAAAATAACAGTGACTGTGGGAGATGAGGCTATTGGCGTCAAGGGTCGAGAACCGAAATTGACTCTCCCTTGCCACTAAGTGACGTAACGTTTTGCGATAACCTCACTACCTCTAGCTACCAAGACTGGGATAAGGTTTAATTACTTAACACCACAGACACCACTTACAGACAACATATAGGTTGAATTAAGTGACTGATCCAGCCCTTGAAATTTACAATGGATTTTATTTACACCACAGAAAATTCATATAACATACTACAAAATAGAATTTAACATGCGTGTTCACACACACACCTGGAAAAAACATAACAATTAATTTCAAGTGATTAGGTAAGGTAACCCCACAGTCGCCCTCCCCTCAACCTGTTATGAAGAAAGGTAAGTAATACAACAACATGGGAAGGAGGATCTCTAACACCAGATCCGTCTTTCTCCTAATCAACCTGATATCATGTAAACACACCCTAACTCCTACTGTCCGTCTGTCTGCAGACGTGTTTCTACACAAATGACGTGCCTACACCGCTGCTCCACTATAGGCTAAATATTCTCTGACTCTCACAAAGTCCACGACCAGAACCCTTCTATCACCTCCGACACAACTTACAGATGACTTGCTGAGTTCTAATGTTATGTTCAGTGTCTGTCTGACACTCCTAGTTCCTACAGAAACACGACTTCTCCATTACTCTTCTTCTCTCTTTCTATCTCGTGCAGTAAAGAGGGATGTTAACCCTTTCCCCTCTTCTCCGCCTGTTGTAGCTGCTGACTTGCTTGGTAAACTAATCTCGAGACGTGGTCTATTGCTGCTTCCAAATAGGCGAATTATTACTTTGCAGTAGCCCGGATACCCCGCTCGTGGGCTCAAGGCTGTAGGGATTATTATGCCCGAAATTCACGACACTTTTTAGGCCCTGCACCTAGGATCAGTGTGTGCTTAACATGAGCGTAACTAGCTCCGAATTTTGGTAAGAACATCTGTTCTTGCTGAAGAAGTCTGTGCTTCCAGCTCCCTGCTCTCTCTCTTGGGTACAAAACTTTTGCACCAGTGACCACCTTGTCACCACTCCACTTTCTTTTCTGGCTCTGCCGACTCTTCTTCTCCTGAGAAGACCGGCGAACTTCTAGCCGCTGAAGGACTACTCTAGCCCTAGCTGCCACGCCTGGAAAATATCTGCTGTGGACAAAACAATAACAAATATATATCGCACAACAAATTTCCCATATCCTTAACACTTAACTCCCTTAACTCTCGCTCTTCAACACTTAAATCCCAACTCTTCAACCACTTAAGTCTCAAATCTCTAACACTTAAGTTTTCAAATCTTCCATACAGCTCCCATGCTCTAGTATCGCTTCAGCGATTAGTAAACATGCCTACCCCCACTTTCCCTCAAATACTGTCTTATCGACACTCTAATCTCCAGACTCAGCTGGCTTAATCTCTTACGTGCTGGCGGCTTAGGTTATCCCGTCACAACATTCTAACCACTGAATGAACCTGTTGCCGGTAAATTCCTGGCCCTACTATTTAACAATGATCGATGTGATTACCTGGCTACCAAAATACAATAGACTTCACCCGAGACAATACTCTCCCGTCTCCATGAATTCCTCATTATAAACATATGTCTATTAAATAAGGGACAAATTAAAAATCCCAACTAAACCCGTAACTGCTGACTTCAAAATGTAGGATTTACCCCACACAGAGAAAAATACACAATTTCCCATGCTCTAACATTTAAAGCCACTCGTTCTA
Organism: Oreohelix idahoensis; assembly: GCA_024509875.1. Lineage (NCBI taxonomy): Eukaryota > Metazoa > Mollusca > Gastropoda > Stylommatophora > Oreohelicidae > Oreohelix > Oreohelix idahoensis. The sequence goes on along the minus strand of JAMPIV010011802.1, from coordinate 82,474 downwards.
TTACCACAGCGTTACACAAATTGGTCCGCTGGTAATTTACACACACTTAAAGAAATCAAATACACACACAATTACCTAGCGTGTATACTCTGCCAACATTTTAAATTAAATATTGGGAAATCTTCACCCACGTGTCGGGAATATTATTTACCCCCGATTCTGATAACAATGTGCATTAAAATCTCTAAAGGAACTGAAATCCTATTTTACAATGCATACCCCGCTATCTCCCCTCTCCTTCCGTTATCGGATTCACCCCTCTAAAAAAATAGACACAGCACGTGCTCCGGTACCCCTCTCTCCAAATCCTCGAAAATCACAATGAAATTACGTGCATCGTGTCTCAAAATTATAGTATTTAACATCTACCATCTTTAAGCTTTCATTATCTCATAAAAAGAATGAATGCACTCTGATAATAATTTAGATAAGAGGGTAACTCATGGCATGTCCGTTATGAACTAAAATTAATTTAATTCCGCGAGCGTGTTTTACGCTGCACCATTTAAAATCACAAATCCAGGAAAAATTAGATCCCCTGTCTTCTGACAAATAACAGTAATATTCCAATTCCTACAAACAGCTACTCTGCGGAAACTATCAAAATTCCCTACTACCTTTTCACAAAATACCTAATTGCGCTGTCAGTTATATTCAATTAAAAAAATTAGCATTGATGGCTCTACTTCTATGAATTAACTTTACCTCCTAGAAACAACTCTGCAAAAATCTTAAAGCTTAATTAAACTATTAAAGCTTAATTAAGTTCATATTTACCAGCACGAATTTCTCTCGAAAGAGCAGTCGGCTCTGTATATAAATACAGACAGTTCTTTCCCAAGGCGTAGAAGTTAAAAAAAAATCTCAGCCTTCTGCCAGGGAACCCCGCTTATTTATTACCCCAGACCACGCTACGCGTGAGTCATAGCTAGGCTTTGTTCTTAAGCGGGTCGATCTATGAACCAACCAACGTGCCAGGAATCGCCCGCAGTCATTATCTAATTTTAGAACTTACGATCAAGCGGAAAAATTCCGTTGCTGACCTGTTTCCACGCGCTTAAAACTCCCCCTCTACCCCCATCTGATTTCACCCTTACTAAAAATTATAGCGCGCTCACTGAGAAGAACCGAAAATGCTCTGCCATTATGTTACACTGGAAAATCTTCCATGAACGAATTACTAAATGAAAAAACGCACTGGTGCCAGTCTAAAAGTTAAAACTACCATCTTTTCTAGAAACCGTAATTCTTAATCTACACAAAAAATCCAAACTCGATTATATTACAAAGAGAAATAAAAAAAACGAATAAGATAAAAAATCCCACCGTAATCTTTCCCTGAAAAACGTAAATAAATGCAAATTTTAAAGACTTGGGGCCGGTTGCAAATTCAATCACGTTAACTTCTCACAGTAAACACAAGCTCCTAATAATTTGATCAATCAGCTCCTTATCCCAAACTATGTGGGGAAACAAGCCTTTAGTAAGGTCTTGTATAATCAACTGTGTACCAACCAATTACTAAAAATCATCAGTTGACTTTTTCTTATAAATTCATATGATCAAATATATTTTAAATAGTGTATGTCGATCAAGAACACAACAAAACAATTATACAAGAGAACAGGAAACATTTGCAGAAATCAAATAAATCAAATAGGAAAAATCAAAGAAAAATGATCACAGAATCTGTGATGATATCTGCAATAGAATGAACAAGACAAATAACGCCACAGTGTATGAACATAAATTGTGTATAAAACTGAAAGATAGCAAAGGGAAGACCTACAAATTATACAAACAAACCAAAACAAAACTAAAGAACAGAGAAATATTACAAAAACAACAATAGGGACAGTTTCGTCACAGCTAACAGGTATTGCAACAGGTGTTGCATGCAAATTTCAATTAAGAAATTTGCCCCTACAGAACGCTAGTCCAAGACCAAAGTGACTCGGTATATCTTGTCCTAGTCTCCTCCCAACCAGGCCCGCGACATAAATAACTATTACATATAAACATGTAAACATAAATATATATAAAGCATAAATGCATTTATCATCAATAAACTGTGATGTAGATAGAGTGTTGTAAAGAAGGCTGTTTTATAGAAATGGCACAGATATTTTAATAAAAATAAATAACTGCCACTTTATTGAACTACAATTTCTGGCCTCAAATATTAAAGTTCAACACAATAGCAGAACATAAGAAGATCCATCGATGAAAATAGGCTTCTAAGTTCAATACTTCTGCTAACACAGTTAATTTGCTTGCCAATGTTCTGTGTAATGCTGTGATGTCCACTTGTAAACAACTTGCCGTGCTACGCTGTCTGTTATATGAAATAATGCCTGTACCAAGCAAAATGTCAACAGCGGTGACCTAGATACAGTTACACTTGTCATACCAGGTCAAGCTGACATCGACTGGATAGTTGTCCTATAGGTGTTGATGTGTGTCACATTTGGCCAAAATAAATGTTCTTGAAACACTAGGTGACTTCCACTTTGTAGACTGCGAAGGCTGGACCCAGGAAACTGGTCTACCACGTTGATAACTCTCTTTTTCTTCTTCATCGTAACTGTGTATACCAGGCATGCTGTAAAGTACTGCTTTCATTCTCCTCACGCAAACCAGTGATGAATATGATGGAGGCTCCAGGGGGAGCAAAGGTCAATTCAACCGACGCAGGGTTATGCCAATATGGAGTGTGAGTGTGAAGTGTGAGTTAGGCGAATGGTGGACTGTTCGTGTGTTGACCCGTATAAGGCACTCATTCACTCATTACGTTATGTCACCAATTCAGACCACTGTAGTCGTTTCAATAGTTTAATTGGACGCACACACTTGACAGATTGGGTACAGTTACAGGAACATGAGTCGACATAGACAGCATAATATTGATCAATGGACTACCGTCCTAAATTAGCATTCATGAAGAATAATCTTGCAATGGAACATCTGTAAACACCAAGATTTCCATAGTTTATAAATACAGTCAGTAGACCTTAATGACCGAGCATGTCAATTAAGCAATACTGTTCAAACTTGACTCCTAAACAGGTTCTCTTTCTAGCGAAGATTCCTTTAGGTACATTACAGCAAATCTCTGTGAAGATAATGTTAATTTCTTTATAATAGTGATCTCTCAATCATCACCTGAAATATGGAAGTTTTCCCGTTCTCTGCTAATGATTTACAATAAGTAGAATTCCAAAATCAATCGAATTCCACAATGGCTGCTGGTTCCCGGTTGAGCATCACTCACTATACGGGTGTATAGCCAAATCTTCAATCGAAGCTTTGTTCATCAACAATAAATGATTCTACAAGGATCAGCATATTCTGTCCTCATAGTTGCTGCATATAAACATATTTAGTGCTGCTAGAGAATATGTCGTCCCGACATATTCATAGGTAAGTTCATGTAAACGTCTGCACATCTTAAGCCTAGGAATGAACGAAGTCAGCAAAAGTACGTTTTTTTACCTGGACATAAGAAATACACTAGCAAGCACAAAAACGCTCTCCCGGCGTTATAGAATCACAACTGGGGAACTCATGGACTAAACGATCCTGGAAGAAACTATCTTCGTCCCCAGAATAACTTAAAGAGATCACAAACTCTTGGGCATCTCTCCGGCATGACTTCCCTCCCTAGGCCTTGACAACCGAAGAACCCCCTCACTTCTCTTCATCCGCCGAAAACACCTGACCCCCTTCAGTACAGTACAAGAACAAATAGTTCCACTTAAACATACTAAGATATCAAGATATAAGACATACTCGTCCTACATAGACACATAGATTCGGACCATAGACATTTTGAAGCAAGAACAATCTATTCCTAACCAAACACAGAATAGATTCAAGTAAGTCTAAATTCCACCGCCGAGTTCTATTTTTAAGAACGCTACAAAGAGCGATAACTCACAGAATGACTACTTATTGCCCAATCTGAGTTTCGTCCCTCAAGACCAAAACATGCATTCAAAGATGAATATATCTTCATCAGACAATTAAAGCATTTCACATGGTATGCGTAATCCGTGCGCCAAAAAATATGTGCGCAACAGGACCGTCTATGTTTTTTTTTTCCTTCAAAAATTCAGGGTGGCAACACTGATTAACAGGCAGCCTATTTTCTGTAATCATCAGGGTAAGAGAGAAAGCGGGAGACTGTAGAACACGTGAACAAAATAATTTGAGACAGACATGACAGAAATAAGGAAGATATGGAAAGATCTTGAGCTGATGGCACGTGACAGGAAGACTTGTCATAGATTTGTTGAAGACATATGCTTCTTGGGGGGAGCCTGAAGAGTGATGGTGATGGTTAAAGTCCCCCACAACTGTGGAACACGTGATGAGAACGGACAAATCCTAGGGTTTGGTTTGGTTTAGTTTTAAGGACTATCTTCATTGCACACGGACAACTCCATCAGTGCTCCGATCTCCTCCCTTAGATCCCACAAGGAGGATCTCAGCACAGTGCACGAACTCCGTAGCACCGACGAGAATCCAAATGAATGTCTATAAGAATCATACATTCTATAAATATTTTTGTGGTGGGTAGGTATCTAAATTATTATTATTTCTTTTAATTTTGCCAGGGCAGCGGCCTTATGGCCTACTTTTTACGATTTACAACTGCCGTGGGATTCTTAACGTGCGGAACTTGGACCTCCTATTTTTTCGCCCTTATCAGCGAAGGATAGGCATCCGACCTCACTGCTCAAGAGACCAGAGGGGAGTGCGACATAATTAGGACCACGGCTTCTGATGAAAATTTTCTCCCTAAATTAAATTCCCTCTACTGGGAATCGAACTCACTACCTTTAGAATTCGAACCGGACGCCATACCTCTCCACCACTCCGACCACCCAAAACAATCCTAGGGAACTGTACACTATAGTCAAACGAGTATCATCATCACTTTCCAGTTCTCTCCACGGGCAGCACGTAACCAACACTACAGTTGCCCCCTTACAGGAAGCCATATCAAAACATTCATGCAGGCCTACTGGCGCAGTTGTTTCTTCTGTAGCAATAAGTAGAAATGCTGAAGTTTCTAGCCCCATGCATAACTTCGTATCTGTCGCATCTTACAACACACCTGATAGAGAGGCATTCTATTCTATCTTTGCCTCCTCATAGACATAAATAAAGAGGGAAATCCGAGTCATGTGAACAGTAAATAAATAATACGCACAAAGAGGTATGTTGCAGACACGCATATGACATAAAGAAGTAGAAAACTAAACAACAGAAGTATTCAACACAAACGTGCCAAGCGTTTCTTTCCTGTGCCTTCAGCTGAAGGTCACGCGTGTGCTTCTTTAATTCCCTTCATGTCTTCTGTCCCTAGTTCTTATCTCTATGTGTTTTTGTTATCTCTCTCTCTCTCTGTGTCTCTCTCTTTCTCTCTCTTTTCTATTTCGCTTACCCTGGGGATCTCAGAATAGGGGCTGTCTCGTAATGCTATCTGTTTAAAAGCTGTTTATGGATTATTACATTCAAAATTCAATACTACAGGGTTATCTTATTCAAGTTCTTGAATGGCTTCAGTAGACTGACTTTCCTTATTTGAGATTACTTATTTAGGCAGTGATGTAATGGCCCTTCTAATTAGTGTAGTCATTATTTGCACTTTCATCTTCAAGAAACGAAAATGCCAGGTTTACGTAATAGTATTTGATTAAATTTCAATTTAAAATGTAATGACGTCTCATAAAATAGCATACACATGAAACGTGTAACTGTAATAAAACTGTTATAAAACTGTAATAAAACTGTTATTATTATTACCCTTTAGATCCCCATGGAGTATAGGCCTTCAACAAACTCATTCCACATCTTCTTGTCCTGTGACATCAGGTCAAGGTCGGTCCATGTATTTCTTGTCCCTTTCACTTTCGTCTTTCCTTCTCTTTTCCGTGCGTTTTTCGGACTCTCTTATCCTGTTGGATTCTAGAACAAGCTTGGTCTTGTAATGCTGTGACGTAATGAACGTCCTATGATGTCGTCCGATTTTCCTTTCTCCACTCCCTTCTGTTATTATTCATGTCAGCATCCTTTTTTTCACTTCATCTAGTCACTTCTTTACTTCTACATCCATATCGACCGATACAAATCTTACGCTTCGTAAGGACACTCCCGACCTAGTTACCATAATCGGCGCTTATGTGAAAGCGGGTAGATAATGACACCTTGACCTGTTTGTTCGCTGTGAAGTTGGTTTATTTTGGACACCAGGAGTGGACGTACTAAAGGGACTATCGCCTGTCAGATTACGTAACGACTTCCGGCCAGACGGTAAATGTGTCAGATAGTCTAAGTAGCAAGGCGGTTGATTTGAACAAACACCTGGAGAATGAGTTTAATAATAAGACAATAGATGGACAACAGATGCCATTTTAAGAATACGTGTTAATTTTGCAAGCATGACTTGCACAAATACACGAATTATCCTTAGAATATGTCAAGACATGACAAACCGGAAAACGTTTAGGACAATAGGAAATATTTCCGGGCCAGGTTGCTTTGATAAACAGGTACGTTGGTCGGAGAATAACAATCTTGATAAAAACTGAGGCAGATACATGATATAACACTTCCACCCAGATTACTCGTTGCAATAAACAACGATGTAATTATAACAGTCTTGGAAGAGATTATCAGTAGTTACAATCTAAGGCAAGGTGGTCACGTGATTTGGTAAACATGACTCGTAGAAGGGCAATATTTATATGATCAAGTGATAATGTTCAAATGAGGAGCATGGGGAAAACCCCTACCAAAATCAGACTATCTACCGAGGGGGTTGTTAAGATTAGAAATGAAACTAAACTTAATTGGGTTAAGCACCTCACGGGCCAACATTTGTATATTATTATGATTGGATCTCCCCCAATAGAACCTAAAGGGGAGCCATGTATGGGGGCCAAAAATTCCGCGTAAAACCTAAAGCGTTTTAAGTTTCTTTACTGTATTCCCTCTTTGTCAAGGAACAATCATAGACAGCCGAATATATAACAAGTAATTTTTAAGATTCCATTAGAGGACACGCGAAAAAACTAGGAGCAAGTTTTAAAATTTAAAGAATTAGTAAACTCCAATGTTAATACTTAACGCCCCAAGTCTTAGGAATCTCACTCAAGTGTACCAAATTAGAAAACTAGCTCACCTGAAGGACGAAGGTATCTTAAACATTTGCCCGACATATTACGGAAATCTGTGCATCAAGTCTGTGTATTAATTTGCCCAAATTTGGGGTAAGTTGTTGTTTAACTAGAACTGCTGAGCAACTCGCTCTTTAGCAGCCAATACCAAGTGGAAGAGTAAAGTTTTCCTAAGGTTTTTCTGCCATTCCGAAACGTATTGAGTTGAAATCATGAGATCCAGTTTCTCCAGCTTGGCTTGCATTTAAAGGATCGTCACATCTGGTCCCAAGCTAGGAGTAAGAAGTACGTGGCGTAATGTGCATTCCCTGACATCCAAGCGGGTTCTCCAACTTTGCAGAGCTAAAATACTGTTTTCAGGTTCTGAACTCTCCCAAGGAATTATCACGTCCTGCACAGAGCCATTTCTCAGCTTTCCCTGCCTATCACTTGGTCCATAGTGAGATCCTTCTGCATGCAGTAAACCAAGTCAAAACCTAAAAATTACGCCTGGGCTCAAGTAACTTCACCAAGATTAGTGTACAATGCTGGGTTCTCAACAAGTTTCACCACAGGTGGAATCCCTGGAAGTGTGATGATTTCAAGAGTCAATGAGGATGCAATTAGCCTCACAGACATAGGTTCACTTCCATGTACATGCATTGTAGCATTGTGCATAGCTGGTGGTCATATAAGGATGATTCCAGATATGCCTCCATGCATCGGGGTAAGTTGTAAAATGTATATTTTATCATTTTATATTTGCTTTTGCAGGTATAAACTGTTTGTGGGTGTACAGTTGCACATGAGGCTGGCAGCCTCATCACGTAAAGAACTGTCACATAAACCACCACTGCAAGAGCTGGTGACTGCTTCTTACGATTTCCTCACAAAAGGACCAATAGAAGAGGTAGCCCCAGGATAGATAGGGATCACGGAGTGGACCATGATATCATGGTGTGTATACTTTTCAATGCCCACCTTTTGAATTAAGTTTTATATGTGTATTATATATGTATAAAATACGTTTGTCGCCTTCCGCTCTCCTAAGGGACTTTCATCGGATTCGATGGGTTCAGGTTTAATTCTCAGTGGTATCAGGCAAAATTCTGAGGAAGATGAAATTGTGGAGAGAGTCGGAGGCCGCCTGATGTTTATATCAGGAGACACGATACTTAAAAGAGGCATTTGTTTCCTTTAAGTTTTTTTTATAAAATTTGCCAGCAGTTGGTGTTAGACACCTACATAGATGGCATTGAAGACACTGGACTAGGCAACCTGAGTAGTTACCCCAGACTTTCTTCAGTCAAAACACCTCTGTAGACCAGATGCGATGCACCCATTAATCAGCGACAAATTTCGAGCTAAGTACTCAGTACAAGCTCAGCTCATGACTATTTTTTTTACAAGCCACCATATGATGATAAAGATAACTAGTTTTTATTTTATTATGTTTGGTTGTTGTTAAATTCAACTTGTATTCATTTTAAACTTGTTAAACAAATACCTCTTTATTGAACTTGTTTTATATTTAAATAAAAATCTAAAGTTGAGTTAATCACTATTGAGTGAATTTTATGTCTGCACCCATATGACTCATTTAAACAAAAAATACATATAGATGCAGAGCTATTTAGTTAATATTTTGCTCAAGCCACTTCACAGAAGGAGCGGAGAGTAATAAGTTTTTAATTACTACTTGATGACTCAATTGTTATACTTACAATTCTATAAATTCCTGTGAGACTCCCTGAAATAGAAGCATCATACTTCTATTTATATTTCTGCAAAGAGTAAGCTTGATCGTAGATTGATACTTTTGAAAACCCTTATCCTTTTACTCGGAGTTTTGCCGTCTTCGGACCACTACTGGAGTGCAAGTAAGGGAGACACCCTACGACTAATGCTATGAAAAGGATATCCTCAATGTATGTCATGCCCATCGCTAGCGTCTACTTGTTCCAAAGCGCTTATATGGTTCTAGTCATCAGTCACTGGTAAAATGTAAAAAAAAAAAAAAAAAAAAAAACCAGATACAGGTAAAAGAAACTCCAAGAACAAAAATGCTACAATGGAAAAGTAAGTCTTTGTTATTATAAGAACTAAAATCTCAAATTTACCACTTTGTCTCATCATCAATAGCTGCCATCTCCACAACGAATGTCGGCTACAATAGATCTTCAGCATCTTCGGTTTTCTGTCTTGATGGTGAACTCTAAATGTTATCTTCCTATTTGTAGCGCTGCCTTCTTCTTGCATGTGTACCTTCATTTCTTCCTTCCATTATGGTCTTCAGTAAAGTGTTATTTTTTTATGTGACCAAAATATTTTAGTTATCTAATTTTGATCTCCTTCATTAATTCTCTTATTATTCCTAGACTTTCTTGGATCTCTTTATTTGCTTTCTTCTCTTATCATGAGATGCACCCCATTACCACTCACATGTTCAAGAAAGTGTTAAAAATATGTTTGAACACTTGTTTGAGATGCGCAAAAAGTAAAGTTCATGTCTGTTTACATACAACACTAGGGGCTTTCACCGAGGTGTCCATTCTGACAACATTAAACGGTTTTTGGGGGCTCCCAGAGCAAATCAAAAACACAAGTCTACTTCTTTTAGAGCCCGGAAGTACTTGTTTTCACCAAGATCAAATTTGTGGACTAACTGTTGGTGTCGTTTCCTGTCAGACGCGAAAAAAAAAAATGTGTGAAATTGTGGTCATTCCTGGAAGTTCGGAGCGTGCTGTCAATGTCCGATAAGTTGGACAGAATACTCAAGAAATGTTCAAGGCCATTGTGGACAATCATGTAAATGAACCATATTTTATTAACCTTTGAACTCGTCTGCTGAGGACAAGGTAGTGGAATGTTTTAAAGATGGAAACTTGGACAGTCCAAGATTTACAGAAGCGCTTTAGGACTAAACGCCCGTGTACTTTCCATGAGTCTCTGAAGGGACAAAAAAAGAATAGGGGCTTCTGCATCCTCAAGCATGTCGCAGAGGGCAATGTATATAAGGTTGTGCTTGGGACTGGCAACCTTACAATGCAAAACAGATTGCCGCATAGGTCACAGCTGCAAGAACATGTGAATGCTTGGTGAAGGCTTCCTATAGGGGGGGGGGGGGGGGGGGGGGGGGCAGCTATATTAGTACTGTACTAGGTCCAGCTTTGCGAAGTGGGGTTGATCAGTTCCTTCCCTCGCTGTCTTTTCCTCCCTTAACTAAAAGACAGATCAATTACCTGTTTACAGCTGGGTAGACTGGAGCAGGAAGCCACCGTGTTTTGACCCCCTGTATCTTTTCCGAAAGAGGTCAACGCTCAAACCAGTTTGCCAAAAAGGACTCTCACACTTACAGTACGAACAACTATAAACAAATAACGAAAATCCCACACTGAAGAAGAAAAACAATTAATTCAGCTTCTCCAAACGCAAAGCCTGGATGCTACAGACAATTGTATTACGATAATAAAGCTATATCTAGTATGGTAAAGTCTCTAACACTTCACTCCCCTACGGGCTACGAAATAATTATGTCATTGATACCATCTTTATTGATGTTATCGTTTTTTAGGTACATTTAACAAAGCAGTGTTCCATCATTGAATAGGCAAAGTAAAGGCCCTAAAGTAGGGTTTCTTAACTTGTGATCAACGGACCCCTTAGGAGTATATGAATGGATTCTAGGGGGGTCCGTGTACATAACCTAAAGTTTTAAAATGAAAGACTTTGTATTATGCATTTATGTACATTTTTTTTCCAAGAAAGTGCCCATAACCTATACCGAACACTGAAAGGGGTATGTTGGAAAGGTTGATTAGGTGTTGAGATTATATTTATTTAAGCTTTGACTTATAATCAACTTGGGGTATGACTTCATGCGAAAGGTAAACACCAACTCCAACATTGTAAAAGAACGCCAATAATCATTACTGAATATTACTCACACGTTCCACGAAACGTTTATTAGTCCAACTTCAAACATTCAATGAATCTAACTCACGAATGCTGAATTTCCTGTTCTTTGCATATTGAATTCAATATATACACACTTTCGTCCGTCCCAATACATGGACGATCAAGTATCAGTTGTCTTCAACAGACACATATCACAGAACTCATACCAGTATGGACACATACGTTCACCGTCCAAGAGCACATGCATAAAGAGTGCCGTCTTAAGGCATGGGCCCACTGGGCAATGCCCAGGGGCCCCACGATTCTAGGGGGCCCATGCTGGGATGCTGCCATATTTTTCATAAGACATCTCTTGGCAGAGTGGATAATTACTCGATCTCTCGCTGGAAAGGCCTGAGATTCAAATCAAACCGGGCGTGGGTAAGTTGACGAAATTTTTGTTGAAAGTACCATTAAATTATAAATCTATAGATTTAAATGTGTTGACCGTTTACATTTTTATACGCGTGGGTGGGTAGGGCTGGTAGGGGCCCAGTGCATTGCTTTTCCCAGGGCCTACAATGCTGTTAAGACGGCCCTGTGCATAAAGATCCCGTAACTACTCATTCGTCACCCTTCACAACTTGCATCCTCTTTCAATGCGTTTAACTGGAGTGTTCTGTGGTGCATACCACCGCAAAAAATACAATTGGAGTTTCGTGTACCCCAGAGCCGCTCTTAACGGGGTCCACAGCCTTCATCTAACAACCAAAAGGGTTCAGGACACACACACACACACACACACACACACACACACACACACACACACACACAAAAGTTTCAGAGACCCTGCCCTAAATAGACAAGACTAGGCGGCTGGTAAATACACCATATAATTTCATTATCCATCAGAAAATAAATGAATCAGCCGCACAGACTTCCGGTTGTGTAAGCACTGGCAGAGGGGTTGGCTACATATGGCGTCACGCAATTTTTGCCATTTTGTAACCCCTCTCCCCCTTTGTCATTTCGTCACAAAAACCCAGACCCCCACTCTTAAGTTACGTCACAAATCTCTTTCTCTTCTCCCCTCTTCCTGTGATATAGTGAAAACAATACCTTGGCGATTCTTGGAAAGCGAATCAGAACCAACCAATCAGAAACGCGCTATTCCTGGCAGCCGGCGAGTAGTAAATTTCACAATAGCGAAGCAAGCTATCGGAATCTGTCTAAGGTTAGAATTAGCCAGTTATTCCAGGAATGGATTATTACAACATATTTCTACTCAACCCTTAGTTCCAGGCAAGTGTGGACATCATAGGAATTGTATTGCATGTTATAAAGACTGTGATAACTGCAATTATGCGTGTCACCTTGTTGTGAAAATCGTGTTCTGTTCACTTTGAGAATTCTCATAAAATCGAAACCAGCTCAGAATGGGATAAAACATATACCTAAAGAAAGCCACGAATCAACTGGATAAAAGGAAATGTGAAGGAAAGTGACAGTGATCATAGTTGAAGAGGAAGGAGAAAATATGTGTATTGGAAATAGCACAAACTGCAAAAATCTGCTCTCGAGAGGCTGGAAAAATTTTAGCCAAGTTCTGGATGATGTATGTGCTCTATCGGTCGATCGCACTACGCCTACACAAACAGCGGCAAATTTGAAATCGACACACACTCACAAAATCAGATTACTCATCGGACAGAAGGTGACAGAGCGAGTCGCAGACTTCATTTTTATGTGTCGTAGTGGCAGCCCACCTTGATTCATGCAGTGTCCAGCTAGTGTATTCTGACATCCAGAGTGTATATAGAATTACTGTATATAATTGTGAAATTAATATAACTGTTTATTTCAGGATATTTTAGTTGGTTGATATACATAATTATGATGTTAATGTACCATGTTTCACGGATTGCCTCCGCTGCTTTGCAGTAGTGGTCCAACAGTGGCCAAAACTCAAGAGTATCTAAACTGGGTCGTCAAATGTGTTTAACTTCGCACAAGATTACTCTTGGCAGAGATGTAGATAGAAGTGTAATGACGCTTATTTCCGAAAGGAGCCTTCACAAGTGTGGTAAAGTGGGATGTTATAAATATTTATAGGGGACTTAGTGTACTGACTGAGATCAGCTGTGAAGGTATCTATATCTAATAAGAGTAGTGTATTATAGATAACCTTACTTACTGCCACATATGTATACCTCAGTCAGAATTATTCTGGAATAGTGTGATGACTACGTTATATGTCTAGGGTATGTGTATGATGAAGTGTAAGTCATAACAACAACAGACAGATAAACAATTTAATTTATTCCACCACACTTGACAACACTGTGACACTCACATACATAAAACACTCTAAGAGGATATCTTAAAGGAGTCACTGATAACTTTTCAAATAACAATATGTATTCAGTGCTGTCATGAATGTATATGTGTCCTGATTCAAATACAAAGGGAACCAGGAATCACAATCAATTTTAATTACAAGTTATATGTACATAATTTATTAATATGATTCTTGTAGTGACATATATTATTAATGGTATCCTATGTGTGTCAGTTGTGTAGTGGTAATATGAGGTAATACTGGTTTGGTTTTGTTCAAGCTCTGTTGGTATTTGTCATCATGACTTCAATAGTTTGTTTCTATTGGAACTAGTATTGGAGATGTTCTCAGTTCCTGGTATTAAAACAATTAAATTCCCCTCTTAATTTTAGTTTACAATGTCATTTTAAGATGGGGGTACATAATGTTGAGCTCCATGGCCACACTCTCTTATCTTGCGTGATGACTGCAGTAAAAGACTCCTCTGCTCGATTACTTTAATGAGTTCTGGAGCCGCCCCACTGGTTGCTATATGGACCAAGGAGTATGCTGTCCACCTCTGGCTTCAGCAAAGCTCTGACCAGGTGCTGCTCAATAACTTTAAGACCACGGTCCCTGAAACAAGAAGGTTGTACCTTCTACGTCAGAACTAATTTATACTCCATTTCTACACTGAGCACAATACATCACAAACATTGAGTTCAGAGCGTTAGGCCAACTGTCAGCTTCATCTGAAATACTTTATACCAGTATTTCCCTCCCTAATGGTTACTACGCCTCTGCAATTCCAGCATTATTTCTTTCTAGTTAATAATCTAGGTGTCAGTGTACTGTTTGGCCATTCCATGCAGTTTTACTTTCCTCCGACACCTTCTGTTCAGGCTGGAGCACTATAGGCTTTACATCATGTTCGCTACTGAACCACACATATATACAGACATAATTTATCAATTTACATTCAATTTTCATTTAAAAATATTGAATATTTCAAGCTTACCACAATTCATGGAAATAATAATAAACAGTTTCGTTGACTGGCAATGAATATAGCACAACTCCGATCTGCCGATGTCCCAGGCTTTATTTTATAAAAAATATACACTGGTGCTCAACGCACTGCTTCTTAGTAGGTTTATTACAAGATGTGGCAATGAACAGACGCTCTGAATTGAGTATATTCGCAGCTCTACCCAATCAAACCATGTCTACACATCTTTTCAAAAAAGTATCCCTTTCTCACGTTTCCCCTGACAACACAAGATAGTATTTATAGTCCGACCAATCGTGTTTAGTCTTTCATTTGTTGCGCTCCAATCAAATAGGAGTTAACATGGTAGGCTATTTCCGTAACGTAATGTTCTTTCAAACACGTTATAAAAAAATTTTATGAGCAGAAATGATTTCATGCTGTCAGGCACCCCCACTATTTTATTTTGGCCATAACTTGGTAATTCCTAGACTATTTGCGTAACGTTTTACATATTCTTTGTCAGCAAACCCTAAGGAACCCAAATATACGAATTTAATGGAGCCAATATGCATTTTCTTCTAGGATAGTCGTGCTGTCATGTTTTCAAACGTAAACCGGTATAATGTCATAATTCCCAATAAGCGTTTTTCAGGATTTTAAAACCTAACTCTGGTATGGGTAGTGAATTTTATCACTGTCGATTTGAAATAAAGTTAGTGCATGTGGCCTTACACGCGTGATGGCAGCAATTGTGTATCGCGCGACGCGTGTTTAGTGTTGCAGGTGTCCCTGCTTTCTGCCTCTCCCTTCTCTCTATTCTTTAGTCCATCTGTCTTTTAGTTACGCCGTGTATAAAATGGAATGAATGAAATATTAAATTTAGGTCATTGATCAGCTTGCGTATCTCAAGGTTTTTCCAAGAAATACAGTACACGTTTCATTGAAGAAAGCGTGCAGCGACACAGTAGGCTTTTACTATCAACGTGAAAGCGTTACAATTTGCCGACGAAGTAGAAAACAAGGGGGATTTCGAGTACAGTCATTGTGACAGCACTGTTCTTTACCATTCTTCTTTCCTTTTATTAAATTTATTTGTTAGGCTTTGCATTTACGTTTTAATTTATATATGGGGATTAGAATAATTCACGACATCTCCCCTCTTAAAACAGACATTATATGTCAGTCCTTTATTCTATATACACATAGAGAAATTTATTATTATTTCTGGGGTTTACGGTGATTCTCATCACACGGATGGCGGCTTAAAAAATCCGCTCCCAAATTTGTTTTTCCAGATATATACTCAATGCTAAAATTATAGGGAGCCAAAAGCAAGGACCATCGGAGTAACCTAGAGTTCTCATGCCTAGCCTGGGCTAGAAACGATAAAGGTTTGTGATCCGTTTGCAACTTAAATGCCTTCCCATACAGATAAATATTGAATTTCTTTATTGCCCATATTACTGCAAGACATTCTTTTTCGCTAGTTGAGTAGTTGATTTCAGCTTTATTCAATTTTCTGCTAGCATATGCCACTGGGCTTAATTCCCCATCCAATGCATCTGATTTCTGTAGTAGAGTTGCACCCAACCCAATATTACTGGCATCCGTCCTTACTATGAATTCTTGACTTAAGTCAGGTAATTTCAAAATAGGTTTACTTGTGAGCTTTTCCTTCAATTCTTGGTAAGCCATTTCACATTGTGGTGTCCATGTAATGCGATCTGGATGTCCTTTACGTGTCAAATCAGTTAACGGTGCACATATGGAATTAAAGTTTTTGATATACTTCTGGTAGAAACCACATAATGAGACAAAGGATCTCACGTCCTTCTTGGTTTGTGGTCTCGGGGCTTTCTTTAGTTTCTCTAAATTCTTTGGGTCAGGGGTCATGTTTCCCTGATAAACTGTGTGTCCCAAAAATTCCAATTCTTTACATCCAACGCAACATTTGGTTGGTCGGGCTGTTAAATTTGCTTCCCTAAGTCGATCAAACAGCATCTTCAGAGAGTCAATGTGTTCCTCAAATGTTTCTGTTGCTATAAGGATATCATCCATGAAATTTGTTATACATGGATTATTCAGAGGGTCCAATAATTTTCTCATCATTCTAGAGAAGACACTAGGCGCATTCTTCAATCCAAATGGCAATCTATTAAACTCATAGTGTCCTTCTGAGGTACTAAAAGCTAGGTATGGTCTAACCTCAGGCTTTACTGGAATCTGATAGTATCCTTTACTCAGATCCACTTTTGAGAAATATTTAGCTTTATTTAGTCTGGCGAACAGCTGATTTGTATCCGGCAATGGATCCACCTGTCCTTCTGTAATAGCATTCAGTCTCCTGTAATCTATACAGAGTCTATGTTCTCCAGAGGGCTTCCTTAAGAGTACAACACCGGAACTATATGAGGATTCACTGTGTGAAATAATTCCTTCCTTCAATAGATAGTCTATCTCTTCCTTCAAAGCTTTCTCCTTAGCAAACGGAATCGAATATGGTTTCATACAGACAGGTGTGGGGTCTATCAGTTTAATATCATATTCCAATAGGTTTGTATGCCCTGGTCGGTCTGTTAACACCTCTGCATGATTATTTAGAACCTGTTGCACTCTCTCTTTCTGAGTTTTTGTTAAATGTGTACTGATTTTCACCTGTGCTGCTGTCTCACAGGGGTGTAATGGATATTCAAATGATGAAAGTGGTTCCTTTTTCATCTCCATGGCGATGGACAAGGTCAACAAGTGTGTCTCTTCCTGATGTTCTCTTTCCAAATATTTCTTCAGGAGATTCACATGATAGATTTTTTCTTTCCCCTTCTTATCTATCTTATAATTTGTTCTAGACACCTTCTCTAAAACTGTATATGGACCTTGCCATCCAATCTGTAACTTATTCTGACTCCCGGGGAGAAGAAGCAGTACCTTCTCTCCCACAGCCAAATCTCTGTCTTTCGCCTTCCTGTTATAATAGGCAGCATGTTTCTTCCTGGCTTGTTTCAAATTTTCATTGGCAAGTTTCCAGCCAGTTTTTAAACGAGTGGTCAGCTCATTCACATATTGGTATGAAGATGTAATGTTTTCCTCTGCCTTTTCATCAGTCCACGTTCTTAACAAAGCTACATATGGACCTTTAATTTTGTGGACCTATTTGTCCATGCACCGGTATGGTCTCTTCCACTCGAAGCTCTATAGTGATGATTTTTCTTCCCAGAATTATCATGCATAAAACGACCGCTACCAATTTTTCTTTTGGGGCTTTCTCCCCACTTAAAATTCTTGATGAGAGATTTCCTCTCTACATCCTCTTCCTCCAGTTTGTTTAAGTCCGATTGAGGGATTTTCGGCTTATCCTGGAGTAAGACATCTTTTTGCACTCTCCGCATAGTGGCCATTGTAAAACAGTTAAGTGAAGCTTGTCCGTGAAAAGGGGCTTCCCATTCCATTTGGTCCACTTTATCAAATCTATTTTTCTTTTTATTATCAGGCCTAATTTTGCCCCGTGGCGTGTCCAGGTCCTGATCAATGTTCCCACTTGTGGGTGTTCCCTCATGTGCTATGCTACACCTTTCTACAAAATTCTCAATGTCCCATCTTGCTTTGGGCCAATAATAATTGTGAGCCACCTTTTGAATGATGGTACCTATCTTCTCATGGTCCCCATCTGGTTTCACATGTAGGCTCCTTATTAATTCTGCCCTATATCTTTTAGGAAGTACCAGTTGTCCCTGACCTTTGGATCTAGCTCCAGTCTTCCTATACATCAACTTGTTTTTCATGTAAAAATCTCCCTTGCCTGGAGTTGTATGACAAGTTGACAATTTCCTGAAACAAGGCTTGAGTGTTTTATCCCCAGCCTGTGCCTTCCTCATCTCTTCTGGAGTGGTATCTAACATAATATCCTCCTCCTTTCTTGAGGTCGACCTGACCTGAAGGGTGGCCATATACACAGGTTTCCTTCTGCAACGGTCAGTGTCATGATTGTTCATCTTACAATTCTTACACCACCTTTTTCCTTGGTTGAAAGATTTTCTTTCATCATATTTCCTTTCATCGAATTGTGGGGTTTTATTTTTATTTTCATACCGTGGCCTATCAAACTGGTGCTTACCTTTGTTTTGATCCCTAGGATCAAATTTATTAAAGTTCTGTGGTGCCCTAAAGTTATCCACCTGTTTCTTTTTATTACCTGTTACCTCTGCTTGAGCTGCTTGATACCTTTCAGCAACATTTAGCAACTCACCCAGCCTCTCTGCACCTTGTTCCATGAGAAACTTTCTCAGGTCTGGAGCCATGGACTCTCTTAATTGCTCTATAAGGACCATTTCCTTAAGATCTTGGGTTTTCCCCAGAGAAGTCCATTTCTCCAAGTATGTCTCTCTTCGTGCAGAGAACTGGTGATAGGTTTCACCTGACAGTAGTTTAGCATTCCTAAATTTTTTCCTATAAAATTCTGCATTCTTTTCATATCTTAACAAAAGAGCCTGCTTTAGCACGTCATAATTTTCCTGATCACTTCTGCTCATTTTTGCAAAAACTTCATAAGCTGCCCCACGAAGTCCCTGAGATAACTTTAAGCTCCACCTTTCTCTCTCTAACCCATATGTGGTAGCTAATAGTTCATACCTATTTAGATAGCTCTCTATATCATCGTCTTTCTCAACAAAATGATCTAAATGAAAATTCATAGCTGAGGTTGAGGCTCCCTGGCTAGCAGTAGCATCAGAGGCAAAGGGACTGGCACCATTTTCAGGAGCATGGCCTTGAAACTCAAACTCCCTTAGTCGTAACTCATGTTCCCTTTGTAATCTCTTCTCCTCCTTTTCTGCTTCCCTCTCTGCAGTCAATCTTCTTTCTTCTGCAGCTAATCTTTTGTCTTCTCTTTCTGCCTCCAATTTCTTAGCCTCAGCCTCAATCTGCAACCTCTTAGTCTCAGCCTCTAATTTTCTTTCGGCCTCTTTTTCTAATCTTCTTTCTTCCCGTTCAATATATTTGTCACATTCAGCAGTGACATAAGAAATCATAACTTGCCCGTCCATTCCTAACTCTTTCGCAGTCTGTACAGCAGCAGATCGAAATTTTGCCAGGTCGGCCATTGTCTAACAGATAAATGTCTAAACAATTTTATCTATGACTAATTAACTCAAGACAACACAGGCACTGTGAGCTCAACCTTATTTATTTTCACCCAAGGATACCTTTTAATTCTTATTATTCCCTGAAGTGAATTACCCCCAATATTTGTAATAGGGAAAGATTCAAAATCCCGAGGGCGAGACCCCAATATATGTGGTAAAGTGGGATGTTATAAATATTTATAGGGGACTTAGTGTACTGACTGAGATCAGCTGTGAAGGTATCTATATCTAATAAGAGTAGTGTATTATAGATAACCTTACTTACTGCCACATATGTATACCTCAGTCAGAATTATTCTGGAATAGTGTGATGACTACGTTATATGTCTAGGGTATGTGTATGATGAAGTGTAAGTCATAACAACAACAGACAGATAAACAATTTAATTTATTCTACCACACTTGACAACACTGTGACACTCACATACATAAAACACTCTAAGAGGATATCTTAAAGGAGTCACTGATAACTTTTCAAATAACAATATGTATTCAGTGCTGTCATGAATGTATATGTGTCCTGATTCAAATACAAAGGGAACCAGGAATCACAATCAATTTTAATTACAAGTTATATGTACATAATTTATTAATATGATTCTTGTAGTGACATATATTATTAATGGTATCCTATGTGTGTCAGTTGTGTAGTGGTAATATGAGGTAATACTGGTTTGGTTTTGTTCAAGCTCTGTTGGTATTTGTCATCATGACTTCAATAGTTTGTTTCTATTGGAACTAGTATTGGAGATGTTCTCAGTTCCTGGTATTAAAACAATTAAATTCCCCTCTTAATTTTAGTTTACAATGTCATTTTAAGATGGGGGTACATAATGTTGAGCTCCATGGCCACACTCTCTTATCTTGCGTGATGACTGCAGTAAAAGACTCCTCTGCTCGATTACTTTAATGAGTTCTGGAGCCGCCCCACTGGTTGCTATATGGACCAAGGAGTATGCTGTCCACCTCTGGCTTCAGCAAAGCTCTGACCAGGTGCTGCTCAATAACTTTAAGACCACGGTCCCTGAAACAAGAAGGTTGTACCTTCTACGTCAGAACTAATTTATACTCCATTTCTACACTGAGCACAATACATCACAAACATTGAGTTCAGAGCGTTATGCCAACTGTCAGCTTCATCTGAAATACTTTATACCAGTATTTCCCTCCCTAATGGTTACTACGCCTCTGCAATTCCAGCATTATTTCTTTCTAGTTAATAATCTAGGTGTCAGTGTACTGTTTGGCCATTCCATGCAGTTTTACTTTCCTCCGACACCTTCTGTTCAGGCTGGAGCACTATAGGCTTTACATCATGTTCGCTACTGAACCACACATATATACAGACATAATTTATCAATTTACATTCAATTTTCATTTAAAAATATTGAATATTTCAAGCTTACCACAATTCATGGAAATAATAATAAACAGTTTCGTTGACTGGCAATGAATATAGCACAACTCCGATCTGCCGATGTCCCAGGCTTTATTTTATAAAAAATATACACTGGTGCTCAACGCACTGCTTCTTAGTAGGTTTATTACAAGATGTGGCAATGAACAGACGCTCTGAATTGAGTATATTCGCAGCTCTACCCAATCAAACCATGTCTACACATCTTTTCAAAAAAGTACCCCTTTCTCACGTTTCCCCTGACAACACAAGATAGTATTTATAGTCCGACCAATCGTGTTTAGTCTTTCATTTGTTGCGCTCCAATCAAATAGGAGTTAACATGGTAGGCTATTTCCGTAACGTAATGTTTCTTCAAACACGTTATAAAAAAATTTTATGAGCAGAAATGATTTCATGCTGTCAGGCACCCCCACTATTTTATTTTGGCCATAACTTGGTAATTCCTAGACTATTTGCGTAACGTTTTACATATTCTTTGTCAGCAAACCCTAAGGAACCCAAATATACGAATTTAATGGAGCCAATATGCATTTTCTTCTAGGATAGTCATGCTGTCATGTTTTCAAACGTAAACCGGTATAATGTCATAATTCCCAATAAGCGTTTTTCAGGATTTTAAAACCTAACTCTGGTATGGGTAGTGAATTTTATCACTGTCGATTTGAAATAAAGTTAGTGCATGTGGCCTTACACGCGTGATGGCAGCAATTGTGTATCGCGCGACGCGTGTTTAGTGTTGCAGGTGTCCCTGCTTTCTGCCTCTCCCTTCTCTCTATCCTTTAGTCCATCTGTCTTTTAGTTACGCCGTGTATAAAATGGAATGAATGAAATATTAAATTTAGGTCATTGATCAGCTTGCGTATCTCAAGGTTTTTCCAAGAAATACAGTGCACGTTTCATTGAAGAAAGCGTGCAGCGACACAGTAGGCTTCTACTATCAACGTGAAAGCGTTACAATTTGCCGACGAAGTAGAAAACAAGGGGGATTTCGAGTACCGTCATTGTGACAGCACTGTTCTTTACCATTCTTCTTTCCTTTTATTAAATTTATTTGTTAGGCTTTGTATTTACGTTTTAATTTATATATGGGGATTAGAATAATTCACGACAACAAGATAATTCAGAAGTCAAAAACCATGCGGCATAGCGCTAAGCAATGGTTGCCTTATACAAGGGGATTGACATAAGTCTTGGGCCTGACCATGAAGGACATGTCACAGAGAGCTGAAATTTTGTATAGTGTTTATTCCTTTTCAATATAGCCACCGTCTGAATTGACACACTTCTGCTATCTCTGCTTGACCTTGAAAAGACCTTGGGAGTAGAACACCCTATTTTTCAAACTAAACCAGTCATCACATGCCAGTATAACCTCTTCATCGCTGTCAAAATGATTTCCTTTTAGCTGTTTTTTAAGATTTGGGAATAGAAAAAAGTCTGATGGAGCCAAATCTGGAGAAAATGATGGGTGTGGAAGAATTTCAATATTCAAATCGTTGGCTGCTAGCTGCAAAAGCCGTGCTTTGTGAGAGGGCTCGTTGTCTTGAAGCAACGGAAGATTTTGAGCGCGCGTTATCCCTCGTTTCCTGGTCACAACATTTCTTAGTTTTGTGAGAAGATCTGCATAGTACTGTCCATTAACTGTGTTGCCACGAGGCAGACAATCTTTCAAAAGGACACCTTTGCCGTCCCAAAAAAACAGTCAGCATCACTTTTCCTGCAGATTTCTGCGCCCTCGGCTTGACAGGTGTTGGGGAGCCCGGGGTTTTCCATTGCATGCTGGCAATTTTGGATTCGGTCATAATGGTGTACCCAAGTCTCATCTACTGTCACCATGGTCTCAAAAAAATGTAGGTGTTTTTCCCTGAAACATCAGAAATTTTATCACAGCTCTGGCCTCCTTCTTTTCCATTGTTTTGTCAAATCTTTGGAGCAGCAGATCCGGTCAATAGGGTACATTGCGCCGTGCATCGTTGCGGGAAAACCCATTGAAGAAACAAAAGCGTACTTTACACATTCAGTGCAAATATGATGAACTTTAAATGTGCCAAGTTTCATCTTCCTCCTGTGACTCCTTCATGGTCAGGCCAAAGACTTATGTCAATCCCCTTGTATATGTCCGTCGCCTTTTGTGAAGGAATTAATCAATGGTTTTTAGCCCGTTCAAGCCCCCAGCTGAGTTAATTCAGCGAATTCCTCTTATAATGGTATAGCTCTGTTTAGAAGTATATATATATATATATATATATATATATATATATAATATATATATATATATATAATATATATATATAATATATAATATATATATATATATATATATATATATATATATATATATATATATAATATTCTGGCTCATACGTTTGCTTTCATACTTATAAAAAAACTGAAGCGACTATGATTGTTTAGTTTTAAAACAACAAGTAACAATTTTAATAATGAATTAGTCTTTAACAATTAAAATAAATATCGAAAGATTGGTGAAATTTTGCTTTAAATACAAGTTTTCGTCACGGAGACGTATGTGAGGATTTATCAAAGTCCGTTGTTTTCGCCTATTTTACACGAAAACTTAACTCTAGGTGAGTCCTGTCGCCGTGGTTTCTGTCACTTCTTTTTGGTGATGAGTGCACTTCTCCACATACTAGCGGCGTCGTAACGTTAGTACTTCAAACCGTCTGATGCTTGTAACCACGTACTTTTTTTAAAAAAATGGGAAGACAAATGCCTCTGCTAAGTACACTGAGTTGGAAGCTTAACAGGCGCATCCTCTCGCTGTACACCCACCAATGTTAATCTCTCAGAAGAATTAAATTCTTAAGTACACAACGTAGCTCAAG
The DNA here is from genome assembly GCA_024509875.1 of Oreohelix idahoensis. NCBI lineage: Eukaryota > Metazoa > Mollusca > Gastropoda > Stylommatophora > Oreohelicidae > Oreohelix > Oreohelix idahoensis. The sequence continues at coordinate 58,705 of JAMPIV010011802.1, read as the reverse complement.
AAAGATGATTAAAATTCACCAATATTCATCTTGGTATTAACTGGGAAAATGTGTCTGGACAGCGCGAATAATGATTTGTGCCTGAACTAACATTAACAAACTACATATATCTCGCAAAATGATATGATACACTTGAGGCACATGTAATCATCACTCATCACAGCTCCAGTCGGAGTCTGGTGTCACCTCTGCTGTCGGGTTTTCCGCACGACTAGCCAGAAACAATCACCAGCGCTTGTTGTAGTGGTTTATGGATATACTATTTTCGTATGTTGAGTTTGCCAGCCTCATATATAACCTCTTAGCAAGAAAACATGTTAATTCTCATTTGGGTTATACGCAATCTCCTCGCACAGTTTTCGGATGGACACGAACAATTTAGATTATATGCTCTCGAATCACTTGGTCTGGGAAAGTATAGTAATTCCTCTTCGACGGGTGTTCTGCTATATACTTGTCTGGGAAACTGTAATAATTCCTCTTTGACGGGTGATCCAATTCCTTTAGGTGTCCAGACTCTGTATTTAAAGTCCTGGTCCTTTAAGTTTACAGTCTCTGTATTTATAAAGGCGAGCTTACTTTTTAAGGTTGTAAGTTTCCCAAATACTTCGATCTGTCACTTATAAATATGGAATTCTAGGTCCGATCCTTCTCTTTCTGGCTTTTTGGGAGTTGCTCGTTTGAAGTTGCGAAGCTGTCTGTTCTGTGTCTCTGAGTTCGCTAGATTTTATTTTCAGTTTCCAGTTCACATCACAGATTGTACTTCCCTGCAAACTTGCCAATAAGACTCATTGTATATTCCGGCCATCTCTTCAATCCGATCGTAAGCTCTTTTCGCGCTACGTGGGTTGGAGTGTTTCAATTCATAATTTCCCCCGCGTGTTTAAAATATTAAATTTAATATTCCCACGTGTGGCCTCTTTATAATAAGACGTAATATTTCCGGTGACATCTTGTGCACTCTCACAAACAAATGTCTGAACTGTACCTGTCTAAGTGCCTTCCGTCAAGATTGTTTACCTAGACAAATTATCTGTGATAATTATACAGACAGGGGCCAGCGGATGCCATAATCTAATTATCACCCATCCTTCAGACGGTTTTCTTTGCGTGTTCGTGCGCTATACCGTCTTGGGTAAACACTGTCATCAGCTTTTCACCTGGGGTCAAATGTTGGACCGACACGTTTCAAAGGGTGGTCAGACGGAGAGAATAGATAAGCGTATGACCGGTATAATTATCTGGTATTATCGCATTTACCTTGCGGAATGTAAACAATTCTGCGTGTAAAGCAGATACGTCCGTAGGGGAGTAGGCTGTTAGAGACTTCACTCTACTGATCCAACATAGAGAGCACAAATGAATGAAAAGGCATGATTTATGCCAAATAAAAGCGATTGGTGAGAAAAGTGAAGAAAAAGAAATGATACTGCCGTAGGGCTGAAGGTGTGAGAGATCACACAAAAGAGCATGTTCAGACGTTATGTGACACCAAGTATAATACTTGTAATAGTTGGTATGGTTGATGAAGATGGAAACCAACAATATAACCAACAGTGACTCAGCAGAGTCCTGTCAACAGTCCTTATCAGGATTAATACAACCTGCTAGAAAGTTACAGCACTTTTCAGAGCTGACTTGACAGGCAGAGAAAGTAAAAGTGACTAAGACATCATACCTTGAGTGTAAATAATTGATGTATTATATATAGATGATATTATTGTAACTTTAGTAATGTATCAGCATAAAGACACCTGTAACACTGAGAAATGTAATAAAAACATGTGGCCATTACATACACATGCATATCTGATGATAACCACACCCACCTACACTAGGCTAGTGGAAACCTATAGGAAGAGGCTATCCACATGGTCTGTGTTGTTTCAGGTTTCATATTGTAGAAGCCAAAATCTGGAAGTGAGATCTATCAGTGTTATCCTGCATAGTGACAAGGAACACTACATTCTGGGCCACTTCTATTTCCTGTCCTTCATATTGCATTGGCAGTTCAGTAAAGACTCTACAGTGGTGTGTCAACATTTACTGATTGAGGCATTGTTGCTCATCATTCCAGGACTTTACCCAAAAGTTAAGCGATAATAGTCACAAACGGTTGAACACAACACGTATCCAGAATAAAAACAATGATGAAAGACTTTTGTGAACATAGTGAGAAAGACAGAATAACACAGAAACGTTTTGTGGTGTAAATTCCAACTCACTCTGTGTATATTTTGTGTGTGTATATATATATATATATATATATATATATATATATATATATATATATATATATATATATATATATATATATATATATATATATATATATATATATATATATATATATATATATATATATATATATATATATATATATATATATATATATATATATATATATATATATATATATATATATATATATATATATATATATATATATATATATATATATATATATATCGCATTGCATTTTACAAAGAAGAAGGAAGAGAAGAAATAAGTATAAATAAATTGATTAATTTTAATTGTACTTTTTTGACTTTGTAAAGTTAATTCCATTTTGTTTATTGTGTGAAATTGTTTAAGTGGAATTACTTTATAATAGAACATAGGGTAGTCGTACGAGAAGCGAGGTAGTCTCTTGATCTGTTCTTTACCATCTGGACAAGAGTTCTTAACAGTCTGACTACATCTTGTGCCATTCTTACAGCAGTGCTCATTTCTGAGATTGGGATATCTTTGGTAGTCCAGCACTCATTTACTGGATCTACTATCAACACATCACCATCTATTTTCCATCTCGTCACACTCCCCCCCCCCCCCCCCCCCCCCCCCCCCCCCCCCCCCCACCCCCCCCCCCCCCCCCCCCCCCAACCCAATTTTTTTTTTAAAAACCACTGAGAAGAAAAAATGTAATCGAACGTAAATTATTTAATTTGCGCAGACACAATGACAGTCTTTCAAGTAAAAAATCATTTAATTAATCAAGCTTTTACAAAGACTGTTTTGCTGGTACTATGTCGATAAATGTATTTAAAATTTGCTCATTTAGGCGTAATTTAATTTCAAATAATAAGAAATAAATTAAATTTAAAATACATGTATCAATAACTTCAGTTCTTGCTTATGTTTAAGTGTCATACAATAACGTTAAACTTAAGAGGCAATCCATTATAATTTAAGGGTTAAAAACAAGCTTTTATCATTATCCCACGGCAAAGTAAGATAAGATGCTCCTCCATTGAACGAACTGGAAATCCGTTTGCTTCCAGATCAACATTGTTTATTGGAAAGGTCTGTATTACATTATATTTAAAAAATAAGAAGGAATGTGTAATTAAGAACAATTTAAAAAGTTAAAGGTTATAGCAATTATTCAATATTTCAGTTGAGATTATAATATTAATAACAGTAGCCCAGGAGGGAATTATAAATTATTGCGAATAGAAGCAGTGTTTTAGGATTGAGATTACAAAATATATTTTGATTGGACATCATTCATAAAACAAGCAAGCTTCTTTCGTATTTATTTAGTGTGATGTCACATTATTTCAACCCACTCGCCCTTAATCGTCACACTTCATCACAAAATTGTATACCCCGTTCCCGCCTAACTGCATCACGTCATATGTTGACGACCCCAAATACTAGAATCATATCGGTGTAAACAGAGTGTGTCTGCCGCGATTCTTGTGAATTTCTCATTGATTTGATATCGATCTTAAGACACGTGACTTCGTTTTTATAGCATTTGATTGGGGTTTGAGGAAGACGGGAGACACAATATCTTGTCTGGGAGATACAAGCTGGCGGAAATATGGGGAAAGGGAATGTAGAAAACATTAGATACAGGATGGGCAGTGGCTGTCGTGAAACGAAGTGTAACCCACTACTTTGTTAATCACTATGTCGAGATACAGATTTGCTTCAACCAATCAACGATCAACGTTCACCAGTCTCTGAGACAGAATAAATTAACGGCCATCTTGTTCACGCAAGATGGCCGATGAAAACTGAATAAAATTAGGCTGTATGAGACCAGGTACAAAACCGGAGGAAACCAATCAACTTGCTCCGCCAGGAACCAACCGAAAGCTTTCCTCAAGTAGTTACTTGACTATATAATCGGGCGGATTTTATGCTAACCACGCAACCCCGAACTTGACGCCAGAGATACAGACTGAAGAGGGAGAAGCTGTCACCTTGATTTATGGTAACTTACCTGAGGGCATCGACCTGCAACCTACTTCACTAAGTCGCGTCAAAACCTGGCCAGTTTAAAATCTTAGGAGGGTAAATATTTTTACGATAACCGTTGGTATTTGTTGTGTGTCATTTATACTACCTATCAGGTTACTGATTGTATCTTGGGGGGAATTAAGTATAATGATTGTATTTCCTATTATGATTGAATAGACGAAGACTAATAGGACTCATACTTCAACCTATTGTCTCCTATACTTCAATCTATTGTCAGTCTATAACTTCAGTCTATTGTCTCTGATAATTCCAAACTGTAAATATAACCAAAACAGTCCTTGTTAGGACTCAATCTATTGTCTCAGATAAGACCAACTCCAATATAACCAAAACAGTCCTTGTCAGGACTCAATCTATTGTCGCATCTAACTCCAATCTATTGTCTCCTATAACTCCAACCTGATATATCACCAACCAGTCCTCGTCTCATATACTCCTATCATAAGAACATAACAATATTGTTAGGATATATGTTACCAGCTATTGTCAGAGAGGGCGTGATATAGTATAGGGGGAAGGACATTGTTGTATCACATCTAGGTGTACATATTATTGGATTTATTCATGTATTGATTTATATTATGGGATGTATTCATGTATAAAATGTATTCATGTATTGAATCTATATTATTGAATGTATCCATGTATTAGTTTATCAGAAAGAATGTTTTGCAAGTAGACACCTGTCTTGTCTCGCTATTGCTAAATCATACTGAGCCATGTTGTCATTCATCCCACATGCATACATCGGAGACACGCTCATTTCACTCACACTAGAAATAGGTGGGCTTGAGGACAGAAATTAGCCCCTATTTTTGCTTTGTTACAGGTTTAATTGTGTCCTAAAAACCTGAGGTCGTATGTTCGAGTCAATCCCGCTGCCTGGAACTCCGCATGAGCATAGAGGTTGACCAGACTCTACATCTTTGGTCCCCCTCAGTCTTGGGTGGGCTAAAGGAACGATACTCTGCCGGTGGTGTGAACCAAACAAAGAAGAACAGACTTAAGAGAGATGAGTACACATTAGTACCATTTCTGTCGGCATTGTGAGCATAGAACTGTCAATGAAGAAAACGTATATTAGCGTAGCAAGAGACAATAATAAGATCATAGTGGATAAATTATACGTAAATAACAGCATAGCTGATAAACGTTATATCCTTAATTAACAGCACAGCTGATATAATTTTTGTTCCTATAATTGGAAAACGTGTTGTAATATTTATAAATATAAATATTTGTAAATCATATGTAAACTTACCAATTCATTTCATTCCATTTTTTGCAACATTCACCTTTCAGCACAAGAGTAGATAGTGTATATATACTAAATAAAATATAAGGAAATTGTATTTTGAACGACTTGTCAATTTTATCATTGTTAAGTAAAAATCTTTTTCCTTGCTTTGTTTAATATCACAATTAGTTACACAGCAGAGGTGGCGCTTTATGTCGGTCTCCTCTATACTATTGTTTCGAGATCAGATTATTCACAGCCGTAACTAATTTGTGATACCAGTAGTCCTCTCAGACACTGGGACTTCACCATTTTCTGCAGAAATTCTATTTCTGTAATTGTCAGTACTATACTGATCCAAGAGCTAAATAAAACCTCTCGCCACACTGGGGGCTCGTTCCTGGGATATTTCTGTATATCTTGAGCCATACTTAGTCTATTCATCTATCTACACTCTATCTTGTGCCACCCATAGGTAACATAAGAAAATAAATTTTTATTTTTTTAAAAAAAATTCTATTTTAGGATTTTTAAAACAATATTTTCTTAGGAGGAGTACCATTTAGTACTCAGTAAATAGTTGATGCTCACAAAGTTGCACGGAAATTTTTTGTTCATTTAAAGTAATTAATTTTAATTACAATAATTTGGTTATAGTAAATTTACATACCCTCTCTAAGTAACGCCATGGCTGATCTAGTGAAGTTCAGGACTGCAGTCATGCAGATGGGTAAGGAATTAAATATGACAGGTGATGCTCTTACTCAGTATGTCACAACAGAAGTGGAAAAACACATGGATAGGGAAGAAAGAAAGTTGCAATTAGAGACTGAAGCAAGGAAATTAGAGGCTGATAGAGAAGCAAAGAAATTTGAGGCTGAGGAAAGGCGGTTGCAAGCAGAAGCTGAGAGAGAAGACAAAAGATTAGAAATGGAAGCCAAGAAATGGGAGGCTGAAAATCAGGCAAAGAAAATTGAAGCTGAGGAAAGGAAATTACAAGCAGAGAGAGACCATCAGTTGAGATTAAAAGAGCTTGAAATTCAGGCAAATACTGGCAATAATGGTGGGAGCTCACCTCACTCTGAGAGTAGCTCCAGCCAGAGCACCTCAAGTGGGGCCATGAATTTTCATCTGGACCCATTTGTTGAGAAAGAAGACTCCATTGAGTCGTACCTGGATAGATACGAAAGACTAGCCACTACCTATGGCTTAGTGAAAGAAAAATGGAGTCTTAAACTATCTCAGGGATTGAGAGGTGTAGCCTACGAAGTATATTTGAAGCTCTCAAGAGATGACCAGGAAGATTATGAAATCCTGAAACAGGCACTGCTTGTGAGATATGAGAAGAACTCAGAATCATATAGAAAGAAATTCCGAACAGCTAAACTTCTTCCAGGAGAAAACTATCACCAGTTCTCTGCTAGATTGGAAAACTATTTGGAAAAATGGAGTAGTTTAGGAAAGTGTCAGGATCTGAAAGAAATTATAATGATAGAGCAAGTGAAAGAGTCCATGCCTCAAGAAATGAGAAAGTTTATCATGGAACAAGGAGCAGAGAGATTGGGAGATATTGTAACTGTTGCTGAGAGATATCAAGCAGCTCAGGCAGAAGTATTAGGAAATAAGAAGAAGCAGAGTGATAACTTCCAATCATCACAAAACTATACCAAATATGAACAAAAGGACCATACCACAAGGAACAAACAAAGATTTGACCAAAAGGACAAAAACCCTCTAAGATCGGATAAGACACCTTACCGCAAGGAAGGAAAGTGGTGTAAAACTTGTCTAATGAGTAACCCAATACTGCAGACTGCAGAAGGAACAACCCTCCTTATTACGCTGCATGTCTCACAACAGGGAACAAGGGAAGGAAGGAACTGGCAGGTAGTCAGAATGACCTCCATCATCCCCTGTCTGTGAGGAAGTGACATGTAATGGCACTAAAATTCAGTGCTTATATGATTCAGGTTTGGAATTCGACTCAGTCGTGAGTGCCACCCTAGTGCACCCTGACCAACTTACCACAGAAACAGTGGACATACAAGGGGCAATGCAGGGAACCGGCACCATGACACTTCCCATAGCAAGGATCAACGTGAGAACTCGCTATGTAGAAGGAGTGATAAGAGCAGCAGTAAGTGATGATCCTATATACCCGCTGGTAATAGGATGTAAATATGTTTTTTTGGGTCACCCAATAAAACCTGTTGTCATGGCAGCAAACCATACCAGGTCGAGCACCAAAAAGGAGGAGGGAGATCCAATAAACATTCATCGTACAAAGATGAAAAAGGCTCAAACAGCAGACAGCACATTGAAGCCTTGTTTTGGCAAATTGCCAAAGGCAAATAACCCTCCAGAGAAAGGAGACTACTATATGGAAAATGGCCTACTCTACAGACAAGCTGGAAAAGGACCTAAAAGGCATGGACAGCTGGTAGTGCCAAAGTTCTATAGGGAGGAAATTATGGAGCAAGAGCATGCTACATCAGGCAGTGGTCACAGAAGAAAAGGGGCCACTTGTCAAAATATAGCATTGCGATATTACTGGCCAGGAATAATTGAAGACATAAGTCGGTATATGAAATCCTGTTCAGAATGTAACCAGGTAACCTCATTCAGAAGCGTAGACCAGTTACAGGACCTAGGGAAGCATTGTTGCGGACGTAGGCCCACAAAGAAGATACACAAGAGAAAACAACAGGTAGAAGCAGTGATAACGAGAAAACGAAATCACAACAAGTCTACTGTTACACCAGTAACCATGGCTACTCTCCGTAGTGTACAGAGAGGGGACGAGAGACATCCCACCCCGACTAGATATTTGTCGGAACACCATGGCCTGGATCATTTGGAAAATTTGGTTAGTCAGCAACCAGTATTAAAAAAGCTGCAGAAACCAACCCGAACCAAAGGAGGTAGGAACCAGGGCTGTACCAAACAGTTGAGGGAGACAGGCCCCACTTCGGTATACTGCCCCTTACAATAGAAATAGGTGTGGGTCCGGCAACGTTGTTGTATTGCCGTCCCCATACACAGTCCACTGGAAGCATTGCTGCGGACATGGACTGAACAATAGCAAGCACAAACACTCAAGGATGAGATTGACTATCTCTTAAAAGAGAATTATTTCAAAGTCTGAATCTCCCTATAGCTCAAGTGTGGTGCTATTGAGAAAACCGAGTAATGAACACAGGTTATGTATTGACTACCGGAAGCTTAATGCGATCACAGAATCTCAGGTGGACCCATTACCTGACACCAACCAGCTGTTCTCTACACTGAGTAAGGCTAGGTATTTATCGAAGGTAGATCTAAGCAAGGGATACTACCAAATACCAGTGAAACCAGAAGTTAGGAAAATGCTGGCATTCAGTACATCAGACGGACACTGCGAGTTTAATGTACTACCCTTTGGGCTGAAAAATGTTCCAAGTATCTTTTCAAGAATGATGAGGAAATTATTGGAACCTCTACAAAATCCCCATATCACTAACTTTATGGATGACATTCTTGTTGCTACAAACACATTTGAAGAGCATATAGTAGCGCTCTCCATGTTGTTTGACAGACTGAGAGAAACTGGATTGACTGCACGTCCAACCAAGTGCTATATCGGTTGTAAGGAGTTGGAATTCTTAGGTCACACTATTTCTACAGGTCATATGTCTCCTGACCCAAAGAATATAGAGAAGCTAAAGAAGGCACCCAGACCTCAAACGAAGAAAGATGTGAGATCATTCGTGTCTTTATGTGGGTTCTATCAGAAGTACATACCCCATTTTAACTCTCTGTGTGCACCATTAACTAACTTAACGAAGAAAGGACAGCGTGACAAAATCCAATGGAATGCTGATTGTGAAAAAGCTTACACAGAGCTAAAAGCAAAACTCACCAGCAAACCCATCCTTACACTACCCGATATCACACAGGAATTTGTATTAAGAACGGACGCTAGCAGTATAGGTATTGGTGCAACTCTCTTGCAGAAATCAAAAGCCCAGCCGGAGAAACTTTTACCAGTCGCCTACGCCAGTAGGAAGCTGAATGCAGCTGAGTTGAACTACTCGACCATAGAGAAGGAATGTTTAGCTCTAATTTGGTCCATCAACAAATTTTCACCTTATCTGTATGTGACACACTTCATTGTCCAAAGCGATCACCAAACTTTAACATTCTTGGTTGCATCTAAAAAGCTAAATTCGAGATTGTTAAGGTGTAGTCTGCTTCTTGCGCCTTATTCCTTTACCGTGAATTACATTCCGGGAAGAGACAATGTAGGAGCTGATTTTTTAAGTCGACACCCTAGTACTCTGGAAGGACAGACGCAAAAGGATTAACCACAGCAGGGGTTTACACGTCAGCTATGACAAGTCACAGCTAGGAAAGGAGGGGGCTATGTCGTGAAACGAAGTGTAACCCACTACTTTGTTAATCACTATGTCGAGATACAGATTTGCTTCAACCAATCAACGATCAACGTTCACCAGTCTCTGAGACAGAATAAATTAACGGCCATCTTGTTCACGCAAGATGGCCCATAAAAACTGAATAAAATTAGGCTGTATGAGACCAGGTACAAAACCGGAGGAAACCAATCAATTTGCTCCGCCAGGAACCAACCGAAAGCTTTCCTCAAGTAGTTACTTGACTATATAATCGGGCGGATTTTATGCTAACCACGCAACCCCGAACTTGACGCCAGAGATACAGACTGAAGAGGGAGAAGCTGTCACCTTGATTTATGGTAACTTACCTGAGGGCATCGACCTGCAACCTACTTCACTAAGTCGCGTCAAAACCTGGCCAGTTTAAAATCTTAGGAGGGTAAATATTTTTACGATAACCGTTGGTATTTGTTGTGTGTCATTTATACTACCTATCAGGTTACTGATTGTATCTTGGGGGGAATTAAGTATAATGATTGTATTTCCTATTATGATTGAATAGACGAAGACTAATAGGACTCATACTTCAACCTATTGTCTCCTATACTTCAATCTATTGTCAGTCTATAACTTCAGTCTATTGTCTCTGATAATTCCAAACTGTAAATATAACCAAAACAGTCCTTGTTAGGACTCAATCTATTGTCTCAGATAAGACCAACTCCAATATAACCAAAACAGTCCTTGTCAGGACTCAATCTATTGTCGCATCTAACTCCAATCTATTGTCTCCTATAACTCCAACCTGATATATCACCAACCAGTCCTCGTCTCATATACTCCTATCATAAGAACATAACAATATTGTTAGGATATATGTTACCAGCTATTGTCAGAGAGGGCGTGATATAGTATAGGGGGAAGGACATTGTTGTATCACACCTAGGTGTACATATTATTGGATTTATTCATGTATTGATTTATATTATGGGATGTATTCATGTATAAATGTATTCATGTATTGAATCTATATTATTGAATGTATCCATGTATTAGTTTATCAGAAAGAATGTTTTGCAAGTAGACACCTGTCTTGTCTCGCTATTGCTAAATCATACTGAGCCATGTTGTCATTCATCCCACATGCATACATCGGAGACACGCTCATTTCACTCACACTAGAAATAGGTGGGCTTGAGGACAGAAATTAGCCCCTATTTTTGCTTTGTTACAGGTTTAATTGTGTCCTAAAAACCTGAGGTCGTATGTTCGAGTCAATCCCGCTGCCTGGAACTCCGCATGAGCATAGAGGTTGACCAGACTCTACATCTTTGGTCCCCCTCAGTCTTGGGTGGGCTAAAGGAACGATACTCTGCCGGTGGTGTGAACCAAACAAAGAAGAACAGACTTAAGAGAGATGAGTACACATTAGTACCATTTCTGTCGGCATTGTGAGCATAGAACTGTCAATGAAGAAAACGTGAATTAGCGTAGCAAGAGACAATAATAAGATCATAGTGGATAAATTATACGTAAATAACAGCATAGCTGATAAACGTTATATCCTTAATTAACAGCACAGCTGATATAATTTTTGTTCCTATAATTGGAAAACGTGTTGTAATATTTATAAATATAAATATTTGTAAATCATATGTAAACTTACCAATTCATTTCATTCCATTTTTTGCAACATTCACCTTTCAGCACAAGAGTAGATAGTGTATATATACTAAATAAAATATAAGGAAATTGTATTTTGAACGACTTGTCAATTTTATCATTGTTAAGTAAAAATCTGTTTCCTTGCTTTGTTTAATATCACAATTAGTTACACAGCAGAGGTGGCGCTTTATGTCGGTCTCCTCTATACTATTGTTTCGAGATCAGATCATTCACAGCCGTAACTAATTTGTGATACCAGTAGTCCTCTCAGACACTGGGACTTCACCATTTTCTGCAGAAATTCTATTTCTGTAATTGTCAGTACTATACTGATCCAAGAGCTAAATAAAACCTCTCGCCACAGTGGCGTACTAAGGGGTGCGAGGGGGGAGGGTCCGCCTCGGGTGCCAGACAGAAGAAGGGTGCTATCGGACACTACTATCCCTGTACTTTACTGTTTGAAAAAACTACTTTCAAGCATAGTATATTTTACTGTATTTATTTATGGGGGTGCTAAAAAGGAAGGATCCGCCCCGCGTGACAAATACTTCAAGTACGCCTCTGAGGATGGTGTAGCGGGAGGTTATTTAAAATTATTTATTATGTAAAAGTATGCCAGTAAAGAGTTCTGGTCTTACAAGTAATACCCCAGTCTTAGAAATAAGCACTGGTATATTGTTATCATAAAAATAGTCAGACTGTGAAAACCCTGGCCCAGTTGGTAAGAAGTAGTACCAGGATTTAAGGTGTCTCCTCCCTGTGACTATCTAATGATTACTTTTATTCTAGGGGATAAGTAAAATGAACATTCACTGAAACCACAAATGGAAGAAGTGAATAAATCCTCAGGTACAGTTAAAATAGTTTAATAATTACACTAATATTCTATTTCTACTAGTTGGAAAAGAGTATACACATATATATATATAAAAATATTCACACAATTACTATTATTGTCTGTTTAGACTTCAAGATCTTAAATAATAAAGTTACTGAAATCACTGTTATTAGTCCTTTGAATTTTAGGATAACTGTCATCAGTTGACTGAGTTTATGTATGGTTACTTATTGTTTTCAATTATTGGCTGTTTCACATGTATAGGTGGTCAGTGTCAAACAGGACACTTATCTTTCCAACTTGATACTGCTGAAACTGTCCTTTGCTGATATCAGACTTGGTAGGCCCAACAGTAGGGATGCCAATGACCAGTTGAAGTTCACTCTTTGGGGTCCTGCACTTTAGTGGGATTGCCTCGGATGAACTGCACCGGCTTCTGATACTGGACAGTCTGGTTTGGGTTATTTCATGGAACCTGCAACATATCAGCCTTGGCTAGTATCTGGCTAGACTTGTAGCTGACTAGCACAGATGTCAGACCAGTCAGTCATCAGATGTCACCGTTATACAATCATAGTAAGTAAGGACATAATTTCAGTGATATAGCATTAATATTAACATTTCACTTAAGTGTAACTGACTAGCACATAAGTCAGACAAGTCAGTCATCAGGTGTCAAAGTTATACAGTCATAGCAAGTAACATCATTTCAATGATATAGAATTAATATTAACATATCAGTAATAAACATCATCTGGTTTATTCCGCTCCTATACATCCCTTCATATGCTATAACTTGATCCTTCCAAATCATATCAAGTACAAATTCAAATACTGATGCTATTCTTAGCATCTACACAAATTTAATACATAAAATAAATAAAGTGAGTGACCACGTGATCAAGTTGCTTTCTTCGGTGGTACAATTACATAGTTTTGGAATTGAAACCTGGCTGTGGACACACTCCATTTTACCAGCTGTAAATGGGTACAAAGTTGTGCGCTCGAACTAGGGAAGGCAAAGGCAGCGAGGAAGGAGACTAGTCGCCTTAACCTCGTACTGGGATCTTCCAAGATAAAGTTTCTAACACTTCATTTCCCTACGACAATCTCGGCCATGGGACTGCCTTTATCTTCGTAAGCGATAAAGCAATATGATAAATATCTCTTCATTAGCCTGTGGGGCTATTTGTGATTACTTTTTGTACAAGCAACACTCATCCATAATGCACATGAATAAATCATATTAAAATAATAATACGTTATATCAAGGAATATTATACAGGCATATTTTGTGAATTCTGTATGAACCTGAAATAACAAATATTATACACGGTAGTTATCATAATTTCGCTTACCCTCAGACTTCAGATACTGGACTTAAAAATGTTTCTGGCGATCCGCTTACAATTCATGGATAGTGGCAAACTCTGCCTCCAGTCTGGCTCAAACCTCCTTCGATGTGTATCTCTCTCAGTTTACCGATCCGCTACTTATACGCAAAGCGCGGACGTATCGGAGAGTACCGACGTCACAGCCTAAACCTAACCTGAAAAATCCTTCCCGAACAGTGATTTCGGCCGATCTGTGCGTCGACTGAAATTTTGCCTTTATCATTCTCGGCATATATAATATCCATATTGTTCCATCTTATCTAGTTTTATACAGCTGATAAAACTCTATCTTCCTATCCATGTAATTTCCCAAACTGTTATTTGTTGATTTTAATATTTAGAACAGAAGTGGGTTTACATGCTTTTAGCGTAACTGTGGGCAGCCGAAATACGCATATATCTCCGTAAATGAGAACTTCCTACCGTTCCATCTTATATGCAGTTATACACCATCCTTCCCTGTACTGAAATGTAAAATCCTTTTCATACGGATTCCCTTCGTTTTATTTTATCGTTGGCGATTTCCTCTGTCCGATACACATTTCGCTGATACGCCGCCATTTTGAAAGCGGTCACTCGATCGTAGATGGGTTTATAAATCTAACTGAACTCATTTGCAATGACTTGAAACCAATTTTGCGACAGATGGGTACTAGCAGATCCGGACAGAGGGATTTTTCGAAGTGTTACTAGGTCACACGATGGAACCCACTTAATAATTATTTACTGTGAAATGTTCTGGTTAAATTTTCGTGTTCTAACAACATTGTAATGTCTTATCAGGGTTGTGAAGTCGGGCAAAAACTTTCCGACTCCTGAAATTTTAGAAGTTCGACTCTTGACTCCAGTTATTTTATTAGTCAAGTGGCATAAAATTATGCACATACGGAGTTATGCACATACGGAGACTATGATGTATGTGCGAATAAATCAATACGTGGCTTTCGTAGATTACATTTTTTAACTCATCATTCATTTATACAATAATACACAACTAAAACTCAAAAATACTTTAAAATTTGATTTTTTTTAAAAACTGAATTGATTCTTAGAAAGAAAAGAAAAGATCTTTAAGTCTCGTACACTTCGGAGTCGGGACATTTTTTTTTTTAAACCGAGTCCGACTCAACTAAAATACGACCGACTCCACGACTCCGACTTCTGCATCCACAGTCCTGGTATATGAAGACTTGTGTTGGCGGAGCCCTGTCATCTTATTAATAAATACCACCGCATAAGATCCCCACTGTGGAACTGATGACAAGAACCAGATAAATGCTAGCAAAATATGAGATGCTAAAAATACCCATTAATAAAAAATTGCTGAGGCTCAAGCTTGGAACTGGATACTTCATGATTGAGGAACCCACATGCGAAGAGTGTCAAGAACCAAACTCAATTAGACACTTTCTGGTGGACTGCAAAAAATATGACCAGCAGAGGCAAAAGATTAAGACATACTGTAGTAGCCACAAGGTAGAAATGAGTGTAGAAAATCTCATAGGCACTAGACCCCATCAGAAATAAAAAAAGTGAATAAAACACTATATTACAAAAACAAAAGCTAACATAAAAAAAAAATAATAAGGATGCGAGCCAGTAGTCTACACTGGTGAAAGGCCCCCCCCCCCCCACCCCCCCCCCCCCCCCCCCCCCCCAGATAAATACGGATTGACCAAAAACCCTCCAGTGAAAATTAAAAATATACCAGTTTAGACAACAACATATTTTGGGAAAAAAACCCATATTGAACTATAACTACAAAAAGGAAAATACCTACTAGAGATAAGATAGTATAAAATAAATACAAAGAAAAACATATTACAATAAACACGTCCTGATATAACCAACAGCTTCATGTATATGGTAGTTGGTTGAAAGGAGCGTGCTACAAAAAAAAGTAGCAAACACCTTAACAAAAAAATATAAAAGAGTGCTGGAGATGGATGGGACACACATTAACTCTTTGACTCCACAATTATTTTCCACTCTGTGCCGTAATTTTAATTCGTGATAGACTAAAATCAACGCTCAGAGAGTTGTTTTGGTATGGGTGTCAAATCTGATCAACGTTCTGAGCGTTGTTCCGGAGTCAAAGAGTTAAGGAAACTTGTTTTTTTTTGTTTTTTTTTAACCAGCGGCACTTGGACTTTCAGCCCTTCGGCCCAATGACATGTCATTGCGAGGCTGGGGAACCTGAGGACTTTCCTTCCAATCCGGTCAGGAGCTTCGCTCCTTCCCATCCACAGAGGGTTTATCACATCCTGTTAATAGCATTACTAGGCAGTCCTTGTTCTGGCATCCTCTGGGTAAGAGATAAAGAGGATAACTGAACAAGAAATGGAGAAGAGAGCTGTAGACAGAAATGAAAGGTATGAGGAAGACATGTAAAGACCTTGAGCTAACGGCACGCGATAGGATGACTTGGCACAAGTTTTTTTGGAAGGTGTCTGCTTGTTTGTGGGAGTTGAATATGTGTATACATCACACAGAATAATAGAACATCTATCTATCTATCTATCTATCTATCTATCTATCTATCTATCTATCTATCTATCTATCTATCTATCTATCTATCTATCTATCTGTCTGTCTGTCTGTCTGTCTGTCTGTCTGTCTGTCTGTCTGTCTGTCTATCTATCTATCTATCTATCTATCTATCTATCTATCTATCTGTCTGTCGGTCGGTCGGTCTGTCTGTCTGTCTATCTATCTAAATGTCTATCTATCTATCTATCTATCTATCTATCTATCTATCTATCTATCTATCTATCTATCTATCTATCTATCTGTCTGTCTGTCTGTCTGTCTGTCTGTCTGTCTGTCTGTCTGTCTATCTATCTATCTATCTATCTATCTATCTATCTATCTATCTATCTATCTATCTATCTATCTATCTATCTATCTATCTGTCTGTCTGTCTGTCTGTCTATCTATCTATCTATCTATCTATCTATCTATCTATCTATCTATCTATCTATCTATCTATCTATCTATCTGTCTGTCTGTCTGTCTATCTATCTATCTATCTATCTATCTATCTATCTATCTATCTATCTATCTATCTATCTATCTATCTATCTAAATGTCTGTCTGTCTATCTATCTGTCTGTCTATCTATCTTTCTATCTATCTGTCTATCTGTCCGTCCGGCCGGCAGTCCGTCCATCCATCCATCCATCCATCTATCTCTCTGTCTGTCTGTCTGTCTGGCCGGCCGGCCGGCTGTCTATCTATCTATCTATCTATCTATCTATCTATCTATCTATCTATCTATCTATCTATCTATCTATCTATCTATCTATCTATCTATCTATCTATCTATCCATCTATCTAAGTGTCAGTCTGTCTGTCGCTGGCTATATCAATCAGAACATCCGCACAGTGCAGAAATACAATAATATTCTATAACAATATCAGGAATCATCGCCCACGCACAAACACACACAAATACACACACACATACGCACAAGCGCACCGGAACTTCACGCTACTAACAACCCAAGAAAAGAGATTCTCTTAAAGGGCGCGAGACGTGAATTGTAAATTCGTCGAGGAAATTGCAGGGTGGTATGGGTAGGGAGAAGGGATATAGCAGTCTAGCCGGAACTACTTTCAGCGAAATTTGTGTAAGTGACTGACCCGATTGTGACCGAAACATCTCTGTGTGGTTAGCCGGGACGCCGTTCTGTCCACTTCCAGGGACGCTTTAAAAAAAAAAAAAAAAAAAAGTTCGTCTGCTTCCTTTCTCCCTGGTGTCATATCTATTTGTTAAAATGGGTGATTATTTTTTTTTAATCGAGCTTTATTTATTCCTCTGGCGTCCATTCAAGATGGCCTCACTTGGCGTTAAGAAATCAGGAAATACAGCAGACGTATAGAGAGTCATGATTTGAGTAGGAGGAGTGAGGGCAAGGTGGCAAAACACGGTGTGTAGAATGCATTACATTTATCTGTGAGAGCAAGGTCTGAGTCCGGTATTTTATTAACCGATGTTTGAGTGTAAAGAACACGGGGAACACACACAGTCTATCTATCTATCTATCTATCTATCTATCTATCTATCTATCTATCTATCTATCTATCTATCTATCTATCTATCTATCTATCTATCTATCTATCTATCTATCTATCTATCTATCTATCTATCTATCTGTCTGTGTGCTTGTCTGTCTGTCTCACCTAGCAATGTGTATGTCTGACTGCCCGTCCCTCAGTATGTCTGCCTGTCTGTCCGTTCGTCGTCTTTCTATCCTTCCACCTGTCTGTCTGCCTGTTTGTTCTTCTCTCCGTTAGTACGTCTGTCTGTCTGTCTGACTGCCCCAAAATATTCTTTTTTAAATCACCACTTTTATTTCAGATCAACTGAACTTTGTATATTTGTTGCATGTTGTCGTGGAATATTCTAATCCACATATATAAATTATCAAGTAAATATAAAGCCTAATAAATACATATAATAAATAAAGGAAGAAGAATGGTAAAGAACAGTGCTGTCACAATGACTGTACTCGAAATCCCCTTGTTTTCTACTGCGTATGCAAATTGTAACGTTTCACGTTGATATTAAAGGCCTTCTGCAACATACACGCGTTTCCCAAACACACAATAAAATGTGCTGCCTTTCTAAGAAAAACCTTGAGATATGCAAGTTGACCTAAATTTTAAATTCCATTCATGTCTTTTTCTACACTATGTTACCAAAAACAAAAGACAGATGGACTAAAGGATAGCGAGAAGAGAGGGGCGAATAAAGCCGAACGCATGCAAAATTAAACACGCGTCTCGCTATTAATGCCACCCCCAACCCGCGTCGCGCGATACACAAATGCTGCCATCACGCGTGTAAGACTACATGCACTAACTTTTTTTCAGACGGACAGTGATAAAATACATTACCCATCCCAGAGTTAGGTTTTAAAATCACAAAAAAACGCTTATTAGGAAAGATAACAATAGATGGGTTTACGGTTGAAAACATAACAGTACCCAGACAGCACATCTTCGAAACAGGAGGTAGAAAATACATATTTTGAACGCAGCCACGTAGCGCTTTTAAATTTGGATATTTGGGTTCCTTAGGGTTTGCTGACAAAGAATATGTACAACGTTATGCAAATAGTCTAGGAATTAACAAGTTATAACCAAAATAAAATAGTGGGGATGCCTGACAGCATGGAATCATTTCTGCTCATAAAATTTTTTTATAACGTGTTTGAAAAAAAATCTTACGTTACAGAATTAGCCTACCATGTAAACTCCAAATTGATTGGAGCGCAACAAATGAAAGACTAACCACGATTGGTCGGGCTATAAATACTATCTTGGTTGTTAGGGAGACGTAGAAAGGTAACATTTTTTCAAACACTTGTCGAAACGGGGCCTCATTGGCTAGACTCGCTGATATAATCACTTAGGAGCGTTAGTTCGAAACCACTTGTTTAAATAAGCTTGATAAAGCGACAGTGCGTTGAAGCCAGCTCACATTTTTGCTAAAATAAAAGCCTGGAACATAAGCAGATGGGAATTTGTGCCAGTAAATGTGCCAGAATTCATTGCTAATCAACGTATCTGTGTTTATTTCCATGAAATTGTGGGACCGTGGTCTTGATGGTACTGAGCAGCACCTGGTCAGAGCTTTGCTGAATCCAGAGTCGGACAGCATACTCCTTGGTCCATTTAGCTATCAGTGAGGTGTCTCCAGAGCCCAGAGGAGAATTCGAGCAGAGGAGTCCTTTCCTGCCGCCATCACTCAAGATAAGCTGATTTGGCCAGCTGAGCTCAACATTATGTCCCCTCATCTTGAAATGACTTTATAAAAATAACATTCAGAGGGGAATTTAATTGTCTTAATATCAGGAACTGAGAACATCTCCAATACTAGTCCCTAAAGACAAACTATTGAAGTCATGATGACAAATACCAACAGAGCTTGAACAAAACAAAACCAGTATTACCTCATTTTACTACTACACAACTGACACACATAGGATATTTGTAATAATATATGTCACTACTATATTCATATTGGTAAATTCTGTACATATAACTTGTAATTTAAATTGATTGTGATTCCTGGTTCCCTTGTAGTTGAATCAGGACACATATTCATTCATGCCAGTAATGAATACATATTGTTATTTGAAAAGTTATCAGTGACTCTTTTAAGATATCCTTGTAGAGTGTTATATGTATGTGAGTGTCACAGTGTTGTCAAGAGTAGGGGAATAAATTAAATTGTTTATCCGTCTGTTGTTGTTATGACTTACACTTCATCATACACATACCCTAGACACATAACGTAGTCATCACACTATTCCAGAATAATTCTGACTGAGATATATAGATATGTGGTAGCAAGTAAGGTTATCTATAATACACTACTCTTCTTAGATATAGATACCTTCACAGCTGATCTCAGTCAGTACACTAAGTCCCCTATAAATATTTATACCATCCCACTTCACCACATATATTGGGGGCTCGCTCTTGGGATTTTGAATCTTTCCCTGTTAAAAATATTGGGGGTAATTCACTTCAGGGAATATAAGAATTAAAAGGTATCCTTGGGTGGAATTAAATAAGGTTGAGCTCACGGTGCCTGTGTTGTCCATTAAATATATTTAGAGATTAAATTGTTGGTTAGACATTGTAGAAATTTACCTGATAGACAATGGCGGACCTGGCCAAGTTTCGATCTGCTGCTGTTCAGACTGCAAAGGAGTTAGGATTAGATGGGCAAGTTATGGTTGCCTATGTTACTACGGAATGTGACAAATTTATTGAACGCGAAGAAAGAAGGTTTGAAGCCGAAAGAAAGTTAGAGGCTGAAAGGGAAATTAAGAAGTTACAATTTGAAGCTGAGGCTGAGACTAAGAGGTTGCAGATTGAGGCTGACAAAGAGGCTAAGAAATTGGAAGCAGAAAGAGAAGACAAGAAATTAGCTGCAGAAAGGGAAGAGAAGAAAGTAGCTGCAGAAGAAAGAAGATTGACTGCAGAGAGGGAAGCAGAAAAGGAGGAGAAGAGATTACAAAGGGAACATGAGTTACGACTAAGGGAGTTTGAGTTTCAAGGCCATGCTCCTGAAAATGGTGCCAGTCCCTTTGCCTCTGATGCTACGGTTACTCAAGGAGCCTCAACCTCAGCTATGAACTTTCATTTAGATCATTTTGTTGAGAAAGACGATGATATTGAGAGCTATATAAATAGATATGAACTATTAGCTACCACGTATGGGTTAGAGAGAGAAAGGTGGAGCTTAAAGTTATCTCAGGGACTTCGTGGGGCAGCTTATGAAGTTTTTGCAAAAATGAGCAGAGGTGATCAGGAAAATTATGACATGCTAAAGCAGGCTCTTTTGTTAAGGTATGAAAAGAATGCAGAATTTTATAGGAAAAAATTTAGGAATGCTAAACTACTGTCAGGTGAAACCTATCACCAGTTCTCTGCACGAATAGAGACATACTTGGAGAAATGGACTTCTCTGGGGAAAACCCAAGATCTTAAGGAAATGGTCCTTATAGAGCAATTAAGAGAGTCCATGGCTCCAGACCTGAGAAAGTTTCTCATGGAACAAGGTGCAGAGAGGCTGGGTGAGTTGCTAAATGTTGCTGAAAGGTATCAAGCAGCTCAAGCAGAGGTAACAGGTAATAAAAAGAAACAGGTGGACAACTTTAGGGCACCACAGAACTTTAATAAATTTGATCCTAAGGATCAAAATAAAGGTAAGCACCAATTTGATAGGCCACGGTATGAAAATAAAAATAAATTCCCACAATTCGATGAAAGGAAATATGATGAAAGAAAATCTTTCAACCAAGGAAAAAGGTGGTGTAAAAATTGTAAGATGAACAATCATGACACTGACCATTGTAGAAGGAAACCTCCTCATTTTGCTGCTATGACATCGGGGAAAAAGGAAAAGAAGGGCAAACCTGAAGAATTACAGGAACCATACCACCCCCCAGTGTGTGAAGATGTCATCTGTAATGGTGTCACTATATAAGGTGTTTATATGATACCGGTTTAGATTACGATTCCGTTGTGAGTTCTCACCTGGTGCAGGCCGATCAATACACCACAGAAACAGTGGAGATTCAAACTGCAACCAAGGATGTAGCTACCATGACACTTCCCGTCGCCCGAATAAAAGTGAAAACGCGATATGTGGAAGGAATCATAAAAGCAGCAGTGATAAATGAGCCAATCTACCCTCTAATATTGGGGTGTAGATATGTCTTCTTGGGGAATCCCAAGAGACCTGTGATATTGGCAACAGTGCAGACCAGATCACAGACAAAGAAGGAGGAGGATAATCCCATAAATACTCACCCAGATGAGATGAGGAAGGCACAGGCTGAGGACAAAACACTCAAGCCATGTTTCAAGAAGTTGCCCAAATCTCATACACCTCCAGGCAAGGGAGAGTTTTATATGAAGAACAAACTGATATATAGGAAGGCTGGATCTGAATCCAATGGTCACGGACAGCTGGTCCTTCCCACTTCATATAGGACTAAAGTGTTGGAACTAGGGCATGCGATTCCCTTCAGTGGTCATATGGGAATCAGCGCAACAGGACAGCGAATAGCTTGTCACTATTTCTGGCCAGGAATAACTGAAGATATCAAACGATATGTAAAATCCTGTCCAGAGTGCCAACGAGTAGCACCTAAACATTGGACTGCACCAGCAACTCTGGGGGAAATGCCCATAGTGGGAACACCCTTTGAGAGAGTTGCCGTGGATCTTGTGGGACCTCTCACCCGAACCAAGAGAAGGAACAGCTACATTCTGACTCTGGTGGACACTTGTTCTATGTGGGGAGAGGCAGTAGCCCTGTCATCGATTGATTCAAAACATGTGGCAGAGGCATTGCTCACAATTTTCACAAGGTTAGGCTTTCCCAATCAAATCTTGACTGATAATGGCTCTCAGTTCAAGGGGAAACTAACTGAAGAAGTTTTCAGGATCTTTCAGGCCAAACACTTCCATTGTAGTGTGTATCATCCCCAAGGGAACGGCCAAGTGGAAAGATTTAACGGCACATTGATGTCGATCCTGAGAAAGTTGGCACACGAAAAACCAGATACATGGGACCAGTACCTGCACGCCGCCCTCTTTGCTTATCGGGAGGTACCCCATAGTTCAACCGGTATGGCCCCGGCAACATTATTGTTTGGAAGGCCAATAAAAGGTCCACTCGAAGCTATGTTAAGAACGTGGACTGATGAAAAGGCAGAGGAAAACATTACATCTTCATACCAATATGTGAATGAGCTGACCACTCGGTTAAAAACTGGCTGGAAACTTGCCAATGAAAATTTGAAACAAGCCAGGAAGAAACATGCTGCCTATTATAACAGGAAGGCGAAAGACAGAGATTTGGCTGTGGGAGAGAAGGTACTGCTTCTTTTGCCCGGGAGTCAGAATAAGTTACAAATTGGATGGCAGGGTCCATATACAGTTTTAGAGAAGGTGTCTAGAACAAATTATAAGATAGATAAGAAGGGGAAAGAAAAAATCTATCATGTGAATCTCCTGAAGAAATATTTGGAAAGAGAACATCAGGAAGAGACACACTTGTTGACCTTGTCCATCGCCATGGAGATGAAAAAGGAACCACTTTCATCATTTGAATATCCATTACACCCCTGTGAGACAGCAGCACAGGTGAAAATCAGTACACATTTAACGAAAACTCAGAAAGAGAGAGTGCAACAGGTTCTAAATAATCATGCAGAGGTGTTAACAGACCGACCAGGGCATACAAACCTATTGGAATATGATATGAAACTAATAGACTCCACACCTGTCTGTATGAAACCATATTCGATTCCGTTTGCTAAGGAGAAAGCTTTGAAGGAAGAGATAGACTATCTATTGAAGGAAGGAATTATTTCGCACAGTGAGTCTTCGTATAGTTCCGGTGTGGTACTCTTAAGGAAGCCCTCTGGAGAACATAGACTCTGTATAGATTACAGGAGACTGAATGCTATTACAGAAGGACAGGTGGATCCATTGCCGGATACAAATCAGCTGTTTGCCAGACTAAATAAAGCTAAATATTTCTCAAAAGTGGATCTGAGTAAAGGATACTATCAGATTCCAGTAAAGCCTGAGGTTAGACCATACCTAGCTTTTAGTACCTCAGAAGGACACTATGAGTTTAATAGATTGCCATTTGGATTGAAGAATGCGCCTAGTGTCTTCTCTAGAATGATGAGAAAATTATTGGATCCTCTGAATAATCCCTGTATAACAAATTTTATGGATGATATCCTTATAGCAACAGAAACATTTGAGGAACACATTGACTCTCTGAACATGCTGTTTGATCGACTTAGGGAGGCAAATTTAACAGCCCGACCAACCAAATGTTGCGTTGGATGTAAAGAATTGGAATTTTTGGGACACACAGTTTATCAGGGAAACATGACCCCTGACCCAAAGAATTTAGAGAAACTACAGAAAGCCCCGAGACCACAAACCAAGAAGGACGTGAGATCCTTTGTCTCATTATGTGGTTTCTACCAGAAGTATATCAAAAACTTTAATTCCATATGTGCACCGTTAACTGAATTGACACGTAAAGGACATCCAGATCGCATTACATGGACACCACAATGTGAAATGACTTACCAAGAATTGAAGGAAAAGCTCACAAGTAAACCCATTTTGAAATTACCTGACTTAAGTCAAGAATTCATAGTAAGGACGGATGCAAGTAATATTGGGTTAGGTGCAACTCTACTACAGAGATCTGATGCATTGGATGGGGAATTAAGCCCAGTGGCATATGCTAGCAGAAAGTTGAATAAAGCTGAAATCAACTACTCAACTAGCGAAAAAGAATGTCTTGCAGTAATATGGGCGATAAAGAAATTCAATATTTATCTATATGGGAAGGCATTTAAGTTGCAAACAGACCACAAACCGTTATCGTTTCTAGCACAGGCTAGGCATGAGAACTCTAGGTTACTCCGATGGTCTTTACTTCTGGCTCCATATAATTTTAGCATTGAGTATATATCTGGAAAAACCAATTTGGGAGCGGATTTTTTAAGCCGCCATCCGTGTGATGAGAATCACCGTAAACCCCAGAAATAATAATAAATTTCTCTATGTGAATATAGAATAAAGGACTGACATATAATGTCTGTTTTAAGAGGGGAGGTGTCGTGGAATATTCTAATCCACATATATAAATTATCAAGTAAATATAAAGCCTAATAAATACATATAATAAATAAAGGAAGAAGAATGGTAAAGAACAGTGCTGTCACAATGACTGTACTCGAAATCCCCTTGTTTTCTACTGCGTATGCAAATTGTAACGTTTCACGTTGATATTAAAGGCCTTCTGCAACATACACGCGTTTCCCAAACACACAATAAAATGTGCTGCCTTTCTAAGAAAAACCTTGAGATATGCAAGTTGACCTAAATTTTAAATTCCATTCATGTCTTTTTC
The DNA here is from genome assembly GCA_024509875.1 of Oreohelix idahoensis. Lineage (NCBI taxonomy): Eukaryota > Metazoa > Mollusca > Gastropoda > Stylommatophora > Oreohelicidae > Oreohelix > Oreohelix idahoensis. The sequence goes on along the minus strand of JAMPIV010011802.1, from coordinate 33,438 downwards.
TACACTATGTTACCAAAAACAAAAGACAGATGGACTAAAGGATAGCGAGAAGAGAGGGGCGAATAAAGCCGAACGCATGCAAAATTAAACACGCGTCTCGCTATTAATGCCACCCCCAACCCGCGTCGCGCGATACACAAATGCTGCCATCACGCGTGTAAGACTACATGCACTAACTTTTTTTTCAGACGGACAGTGATAAAATACATTACCCATCCCAGAGTTAGGTTTATAAATCATAAAAAAACGCTTATTAGGAAAGATAACAATAGATGGGTTTACGGTTGAAAACATAACAGTACCCAGACAGCACATCTTCGAAACAGGAGGTAGAAAATACATATTTTGAACGCAGCCACGTAGCGCTTTTAAATTTGGATATTTGGGTTCCTTAGGGTTTGCTGACAAAGAATATGTACAACGTTATGCAAATAGTCTAGGAATTAACAAGTTATAACCAAAATAAAATAGTGGGGATGCCTGACAGCATGGAATCATTTCTGCTCATAAAATTTTTTTATAACGTGTTTGAAAAAAAATCTTACGTTACAGAATTAGCCTACCATGTAAACTCCAAATTGATTGGAGCGCAACAAATGAAAGACTAACCACGATTGGTCGGGCTATAAATACTATCTTGGTTGTTAGGGAGACGTAGAAAGGTAACATTTTTTCAAACACTTGTCGAAACGGGGCCTCATTGGCTAGACTCGCTGATATAATCACTTAGGAGCGTTAGTTCGAAACCACTTGTTTAAATAAGCTTGATAAAGCGACAGTGCGTTGAAGCCAGCTCACATTTTTGCTAAAATAAAAGCCTGGAACATAAGCAGATGGGAATTTGTGCCAGTAAATGTGCCAGAATTCATTGCTAATCAACGTATCTGTGTTTATTTCCATGAAATTGTGGGACCGTGGTCTTGATGGTACTGAGCAGCACCTGGTCAGAGCTTTGCTGAATCCAGAGTCGGACAGCATACTCCTTGGTCCATTTAGCTATCAGTGAGGTGTCTCCAGAGCCCAGAGGAGAATTCGAGCAGAGGAGTCCTTTCCTGCCGCCATCACTCAAGATAAGCTGATTTGGCCAGCTGAGCTCAACATTATGTCCCCTCATCTTGAAATGACTTTATAAAAAATAACATTCAGAGGGGAATTTAATTGTCTTAATATCAGGAACTGAGAACATCTCCAATACTAGTCCCTAAAGACAAACTATTGAAGTCATGATGACAAATACCAACAGAGCTTGAACAAAACAAAACCAGTATTACCTCATTTTACTACTACACAACTGACACACATAGGATATTTGTAATAATATATGTCACTACTATATTCATATTGGTAAATTCTGTACATATAACTTGTAATTTAAATTGATTGTGATTCCTGGTTCCCTTGTAGTTGAATCAGGACACATATTCATTCATGCCAGTAATGAATACATATTGTTATTTGAAAAGTTATCAGTGACTCTTTTAAGATATCCTTGTAGAGTGTTATATGTATGTGAGTGTCACAGTGTTGTCAAGAGTAGGGGAATAAATTAAATTGTTTATCTAGGGGGGAGGGGGATGCGGACAGCACCCGGGTGACACCATCTGATAGGGTGATCAGCTGAGGTGGTGACATCAAAATGACTTGTCTATAAAATTTGTGTGCAGTGTTTCAGCAGAAATTTATTATTTTTTATAAAAATATCCATGTAGTTAGTTATAACCCCAAAAACATTTGTCGTAAGCCCAGCTTACATGTACTGTATCAATGTACCTACAAGGCTAAAACTCTATGCTAGTTTACTTATTGAACCTTCTAATGCGCATTATGATTTAGTCGAGATGTTCACTAAGTGCTGAAAAGCTTGTGTATTTGTTCCTGTTTATTTTTATGGTATTATTTCATTTATGAGTATATTTCCATATGCATTTACGAGTAACATTAGTACAAAAAACATTCCTAAGGATTCTTTATGGTCTGGTACGGGAGGAGGTCCATGGGGGGGACACCATGAGTTACCGCACCGGGTGACACCAACCCTAGTGACGCCTCTGGGAAGGGGGTCAAGTTTCAGAGACTTAACTGTACTAGGTCCAGCATTTTTTATTAAGCAGGGTGACCAATTCCCTTCATCACTGCATTTGCCTTCTCTTTGTCAAGAGCAGAGACATGTACCAATTTATACCTGGGTATACTGTGCGTGACGCTACCAGTTTTCGGTTCAGGAACATGGTAAGCTGACACATAATACTGTTTAATAAAAGCAATATTGTCGTTGTTACTTCCCTTAGACTGTTCAAAATGTATTACAAACCCTGTTTATTCTTCTATAAAACACGTGACAGCTAGATGAAGTACCTCGATAAAGCAACTATTGCCTCGTAGATAGAACTTTATCAGACATCCCCTGCTCTCGGCGGCCCAACAGTCACTATCAAAGTTGTTATTAATTCCCCTTAATTTCCCAAGGTTCTCGTTCTTGTCCGTCACATCGGCAGAGCGGCCGTAAAGGAGTAATCCCTGGACATATCAACATCTTTATAACCCGCGACTTATGGAGACAGACGTGGGTTGCAAGTCGATGAAGAATTTATCGGCTCAGTCGGTATCAGATTTACATTACTTGTTCTGCGTAACGACTACACTGCGAATCTATCATTATCATCGCCAACATCATCTCTGTTCTCTGTCTTATAAATCTTCTGCTCCTTCTTTATACTCTTTTCTTCTATGTCTTTACTTCCTTCTTTATCTCATTTCCTTCATTTTCAAAGTCACGTTCACTATACTATAGTACAGAGGTTTTCAAACTGTGCGTCGCGGCTCCCAGGGGCGTCGCGGCCCTCGGCTAAGGGCGTCGCGGTGGCTTGGGAAAAGTGTTGGGCTCGATATTATGAGCCAAGTTCCATCAATAAAAATAGATCTTCGTAGTATAGAGAGGAGCCGCGGTGATTTATGCACAGGTCAAGGGAGCCGCGGACCAAAAACGTTTGAAAACCTCTGCTATAGTAAATGAGATTAAGGGGTCGAATCGAAGGAGATTAAAGGGCCGGAAACACTTATCGACAGGGGGGGGGGGCTACTTCTGATGATCAGACAGACTACCTCCTGTTGTATCGCTCTGTATAGAGTTACCGTTCATCATAACCATTAACACGCATAACACTTTGTAAATCTTTTGTTTATTAATTTTCTAAATAAACATTAAGTCTTTCACAGAATTAATAAATGAAAAAATCAAAGTGTCCAATGCGCTCAACGCTCAGGGGACAAATTACTAGGCTCTGGGATTGAAATCTGGTAGCGTCACGCGCCAGTCTCCCCAACTGTATGTATGTACCTGACGCTGCTCCTGAATTAGAGAAGGTAAAGACAGCGGGGAAGGGAACAGGTCACCCGACCACATTTAAAAAAAAAGAAAAGCAGGGCCTAATATGTAGACGTCTCTAACACCACTCCCCTATAGCAGTTTCTGCTGTGGGATTACTGTACCCCTTAAAATCACAGCGGTGATAGAGTGTTAGTGCGAAAAATCAGTTACGTCAATTTAGAATACATAACCCACTACATTAAAGATGCCATGATAGGAGTAGAATATCTCCACATTTTGTTTACTGTGGCTTTATATGTCTCATGTTTCCTGTGAGGTCGGGGGCTGATCGAAGGCCAACTTCCGCTTGCTGTGAATCTAGAAACTATTGTCTACCAAATGTCGTCAGAAAAGTACACACTGACGTTAATGTACCGATCTGCACATAACATTATTGACTGAAATATTATCTTAATTTGTACGTTGCATACTTGCAATGTGCAACTTTTTAACACACTTTATCAGATGCATGCATTTCATTACATACAAGCATCGCCGTGGCGCGAGGTGTCATGTTGGCACGGCCCCAATCCCACTCGTGCAGTGCTGTATGTATTTTTACGACATTCAATTTCATGCCATTGAGTTGCATCAAATCATATTTTCCGCACGTGATGTTCACTGTTGCCTTCTACAAAAACATAATATATGTATGCTTCTCAAATTTTATTGCAGATAGCTTTTTATTATTATTTTTTTTATTCATTACGAATTACATATGGGCGCTCTTTAAAAAAATAAAAAAAATTTGCCTCGTTTTAGCGATGCGCGTCCCTTTCAACCTAGTCTGTTATATTAGAGTGCCTGTCAAAATATATAAAACCTTTAGGATTGATGTTATTCTTTTTGTTATAGGCGCTCGATGTGCAGTTTTTGAAGAAGGAATAATGTAGACATACAGTTTGATATAAGCAAACATGTTTTTACTTTCAAATTTTCTGTTTCATTTACCTTCCGTTTTACAGCGCTGCTGCGATATTTGCGCCTTTCGGCCCAACACATCCGTTTTCAGCATGGCATTTTTGGACCGGGTTTGTCTTCCCTCTTTGATACCTACTATCTCGGCCAGACTGCAGTGATGCAGCCTGTGTCCATGACCACCACTTGGAGGTGGAGTAGGGTCTTGGTCAGCTCTGGTTCGCTGACTCTGACGCAAGCAGTCAAACTATGAGTCGCTGACTGCATTCATCTCGTTTGCTGCGTCTTCGGTCCCAACTACTGAGTCAATATGAAGTCTCACGTAAGTTGATTAACCTAATAAAAGAAAGTATACGATGACACGAAGAGTACCGTTCTCCTGTTTCTACTCTAATGTAGTAGCCCTACTAGCAAAACAATTTGACAAATATTCTAGAAAAAACAGTTCCCAACTTCGGTAATCCCAATGCGAAGCAAAACTAGTTCACATGACTAGAAGTGAAAATCGTTATTGCAATCTGGTTATTATACTGATTTTTTGGTGCTATCTCCAAAGACCTAGGATCCTAGAGGAACTTTCATATAAACAGGAAAAATTTAGTATCTCCGAAGAACAAGTTTTCATAATTTTCCTTGTTTGTATGAAGGTTCATCATTTATTTTCTTTCCAAGATATTTTTTTAAAATTTTACTTCATTATATATATTTAATGCCTTGTTCAACCTGACCCGAGGTGGGCCCTTTCGGTTATAATTGGGAGTATATTGTGTGATTTATTTAATTTTGATGCTAGACTGAAGTTATTCCTGAAAAGGGCTGGTCTTGAAAAGGACCGCTATCTGGCTGTCAGGTTCATCACGTCGTTTGCCTATTTCTTATACTGTGGCTTCTTAAATCCTTTTTGCCAGTATCTTGTTGTTTTATTTCCCCCTGTCGTGATTAGAATGAAATTTCTGTCACTTTTAGCCGAGTGGTCTGCTCTGTCTTGTTCTCTAATTTTGTCTACGCCCAATTTTCTGTCTTATAGCTCCTAATAGCGCGATTTCTAGCATTGGTCATGTCAATCTTACGTTGGACAGGCTAAATTCCACCCCTCGGCACGTGGAATTAGCCGAGTTTATTCTACCTTTCTTGTAGAGAACGGCAAGTTCCCTGTTTTCTTTGATTTACAGAGAACCCGTGGACACAGGGGAAAACCTTTACCTTTAATTTTTTGCCGTCCTCGTCTGGAATCTCGAACTCATTTCGCTCGTAAGACTGCCTAGCGTTGCTTCAGATTACGTCTTTTTCCTGTATCTAAAGTCGCCAGGGAAACATTTCCCTAGACCCTTATGTCTTGTTACGTTAGATCCTTGCACGAGCAAAAGCAGACTTTATCTTGCTATTTAAGCGAGATGTCTCTATCACTCTCAAGAAAATTCTGTCACTGGACAAAGTGATATTCTGCGCCAGAGCTAATAGCAGTTGTAGTGCAGTAATTATTCTTAACTCGGTAAGCAAACATTTACTTATTTAATGCAGTGGGGTGTTAGCTTAATATAATAGAATAGAGATCCCGTGTTACTTTAATTCATCTTCTATCTATATATAATATATATATATATATATATATATATATATATATATATATATATATATATATATATATATATATATATATATATATATATACACATACATACATTTTTTGGTCCTTAAGGTAAATTTTTTTCCGTGACTGTGATGCTCTGAATTTTATTAAGTGAACCACGATCCATAATCACTAAGTGTTAGCTAGGAGTGGTTTTTTTTAAAGACAGAAAGTGGGAGCCGGTTATAATATTATTACCCAATTTTCCGCTTGGTTGTGTGTATAAAATTACTGTAAAGCGTTTTTGCTATTTGATATATAATAATAATAATAATAATAATAATAGCCCCTTCAGTCATAACTGACTATGGGAATGCGGAACGACAGCCTTCAGCTGTTTATTTTCCTGATCGACGTTTTCTCCTCTCTTCTGCTTGCTGTGTGCGTTTCTTTTCGTTCAATCTGAAGTGGCTCCGTAGATAGCATCGACACTTGGTGCGATCGGCAGCGTCATCCTCCCAGTGCCCTCATATCTCTCTTGCACACATCGCTGGTGTTTTAGTTCTTCGCAGATAGGTGACTGGATTGCTCACGTTCCTGGTCAAGATTAAAAGTTGCAGCACGTTCCAAGTAAAATCAGGGAGTAACTGCAAAGCTAGTCCTGCGTCTCTAAGTCCCGTCTGATGATGGTGTCTAGGGTCGACTTCAGGCCACTTACACCCTCACTTGTTCCAGAAATAGTACCCTAAACTGGTACAACCAATCCAATCTTTAAGCTCACAGACTTCTGGCTCAGAGAAATAAAGGCACTTGTATGGGCCTCTTACACTTGGTCTGGGGTGTTGTTATTTTTGTAATAAGTTCCCACTTTGACTTGTGTTTCAGTTACCTCAGATTTCAGTTTTCCGTGTTAAAACGGTAGAGTTTTTCCAGGGCGTTTAAGTCCTGAGAATGCTCAAACAAAGTCCGGTCTGATAAATGAAAGCTGATTTTAGTCTTTGCTCTGGCAAGGTCTGGTAGTCTTCTTAGCGCGAGTGAATTTTTACAGTGTTCTACTCTGGCTGAAGTGTCAGATTATAATGGCTTTCTTTCCCCCGCATTTGTATGTTACGATGTTAAGCAGGGCTCCGATCGGAAGAGGTGTTGTGTCTTTATTCCGAATGTCTGCCAATCGTTTCAAACATGTGTGTTTTGTGGGGTAATTCAAATTATTTCCTCATGGAAATTTCTGCACGTTACTGCAAAGGACATGTCTTCTAAATATGGAATGAAAACATCCGATCCTCTCTTGGCAATATTTACAAATTACTTCTTACATCTGCCCGGACTATTACAACATTTCCGCTCAGGTGTGTCTGACTGATAAGTGCGTGTCTGCAATCTGTTCACAGACCGGTAATTTATCATCCGGCACGCCCTATGTAAACCCAACGCTCGGTCGCTGACCGGCCTATCTGGGTTTATGACGAATTATCATTGAGAGGAGTGTAAGATGATATGAAAGTACTTTAAAAAAAAACATTTTGCCTCGTTTTGGCGAGGCGTGTCTCATTCAACCTAGTCGGTTATATTAGGGCGCATGTCCAAACATAAAAGACTTTTAGGTATGGATATAATTACTTATGAAAGTACTAAATATCTTCTACGAATTCTGAAAATTTATGAAATTACCTCCAGATAAAAAGTAGTATGCAAGATTTGTATAGTTGTTACACGAAACCTGTCTAACAGCGTTAAAAAGCTAAATTATTATGATCTTATAAAAACGACATAACACCTCACTGGCAACTGTAATGGAAGGAAGAGTTGAAGGCAAATGCGCGACAAGGGGACAGCGGTAATTTGTAAGATAACCTCAAGCGATGAACAGGATATAGTCCTATCAGTGTTATGTCTTTGTCATTTGTTAACTCCTGCAAATCTCTCTTCCTTGGCATGTTGACTAGTGTTATGAGTAAAATTCATAACAACTATGCTTATTATAGATTAGCTCAGCAGGGCTCTTGGTTTGTATATTTTATACGGGTCACTGGAAAAGTCGGGTGAGCTACGTTAAGCCGATATGCCTGGCTGGCTCTCGTGAGACAGGTGAGACTGTTGGGATAGAAGTGCGGGGATAGAGAAAATTGTGTGTCATGGCGAGTGGACGTACATGTGTTGAGCTCCTGCATTTTGAAGTGTTTAAAATGGAGTTTTGTGATTACTAATAAAATATAAAAGTCATATTGAGAGCGGAACGACAGCTTTCTTGACATGGACTGACTGTCGATTATCTGCCATTATATTGTTGGCCCTAATTGCATGTATGTGTGGATCTTATTATAGTAATGGGAGACCTAAATGCGAAAGTTGGAAACGACACAATAACTATAACGAAAGAGTAATGGGGAAATGCGGTAGTGGAACAGTAAATGAGAATGGGGACAAACTAATAAACTTCTGCAGTATTAACATCCTGGTCATTGGAGGAACACTTTTTCAACATAAAGAAGTGCATATGTTAACATGGGAATCACCAAACGGACGAGACAGAAACCAGATAGATCACATAATGATCAATGGCAGATAGAGACATGCACTTGTTGTGTACGGCTTTTGCGCTCAGGCGTATGTCAATCCTTTACTGAAATACAGCTGTCTGCATTAGCTATAAATATATAACGTGACGTATTTATCGTCTGCCCAGGCGCAGCCGAGCGGTCAGTTTCCCGTGCGAGTGATAAAATGTTAACAGCCCTGACGGGACGTGCCATGGTTGTGTTCCCGTGGTGAATGTGTTATTCGATATATTTTCTCAGTGGCTTGTAATGAGATTTGGTCGCCACGATTGTATAAGATGTGTTTATGGGCCGTCAAGGGTTACAGCTTCCATGGGAAGCATTGTGACTGTATTTTGAGGTAAACATTTTCGATCGTCAGCATATATTTACATTTGCCGCCATACTTCGTTCACGGCTTGCTTTAACCGGAACGCTAGTCTCGTACGGCCAGAATTGAGATTTATGAATTGTATGCCTCTTACATTGTTTACCACGATGGACTGACACTGGACCTTAATGAATGCAATCTACTTAATGTTATTTATGCTGAATTATTGTTGGAGCTACTGTGAATAAATTTGGATGTGGACCAGTCTTCACCAACTCATTGATTAATCATTAACACTGTTGTACGAGCTAAGAACGATACCGTGTGGCTGTGTTCAGGTGAAAAGTATGATGCTAACCCTTTGTCTACTCAACCTAGCATTCGCGTAAACATCAGCAACGATTAAAGACATACTCACCAAGCCAGAACCTAACCCCCCCCCCCCCCCCCCGCATATAACATTCCTTGATAGCCATTACACAACAGATTTCTGGTGGCCAATGTGTGGACGATTTTTTTTTGGACTGTTCAACAACATCGGACAAAGTGAAACCACACCATGTTGTCTATTGTTTATGCATTATGAACTATTTCTGGAACTGTTTTGCATACTTTCCTCTGCGCATGGCATGAAATTGATGCGGGTGGAAATACATGACTGTGACGAAATTTTTCTGCTCATTGTACAACTGGTCAAATTATTGTGTTTTGAAGAAAGACGTTACAGCAGAGTCCCAGTGAATGCTCCTTGTTTAAATCAAGTTCTGATGTACATGTTATTAATCAGGCTGCTGCTACACGCCTGTTTTGTCAAGTTTTCAAGGCCCAACATTATCAAGTTGAACTTTCTGTAAGAAAAACTACAATGATGTCGTCCTTCCTGCTCTATTTGGATATTTAATAACTACATTATTGCTGCTCGACCTGTGATGTGCCCTTGCTACGTTGACAACCTGTCCAGGAGATGCTGTGCGACAGATTCACCATCCTTGGCCCCAAGCTAATTGGCTTTATGTGCACTTTTTGTGAACTGTGCTAAATTGGTCTGAGCTCGTTCTTATTTCTTGCATGTTATATCTGTACCTTTCTGTTAGCTTGTTTGTCCCTGTGGGTTTGGTTGGGAGGTGATTCGGTGCAAGAGGTTCATCTCATTAATTCAATGGGCTCACACCGGATGTTTCATTAGGTTTGCTTGTAGATTTCCAACAGTGGAATATCCGGCTGATATTCGCCGTGCGACTTAGGTCCTCTGTCTGGTTTTCTTCGACCACTGTCTGTATAGGTGTGACGTCGTGTGTTCTGTGCGTTGTCATTGTATAGTATTTCTGCTTTAGTTGCACTAATTTTTTTCGTATCTGTTGGTCTCTCCTTGCTATCTCTCAGTTATATACAAATTTTATGTTTATACACCGTGTCTCTGGTCCTGGCTTAGCAGTAAGCGTGTTTCAATTTGCTGTATTTTTCCTCTTTAGTTTGACATTTATATTCTCTTTTGTTGCTTACTGGTAATGTCTTTTGTCGCTTAGTGTTTTATTCTGCTCCAAAGTATTTTTTTTTTCTCTTATCTATATTTATATTTGTTGTCTTTTTCATTATTTTTTTTCCTTACCATTCATTGATTGCATTGTTAATAGCCATTAATATTATTGATTATACAAATCTGACAATTACTTAATACTTGTATACATTGATACAAAATTTCTACCTTGGACTATTTTGTGAAACAAGGTAAAGCCTTTGGCATGGAAGGAGAAGCCCTAAAAGAATTTGCTATGACTGAATATCAGAAACATAGGGCTGAAGAATTGGCCAGAGAAAACAGAAATGAAAAACTGGCCAGAGAAAAAAGAAATGAAGAATTGGCCAGAGAAAATAGAAATGAAGAATTAGCCAGAGAAAATAGAAATGAAGAATTGGCCAGAGAAAAAAGAAATGAAGAATTAGCTGAGAAGAGAAGAGCTGAAGATTTAGTAAGCCAAGAGAAAATACTTGCGATGGAAGCAGAAGATAAAAAAAGATTACATGATGAAAAGATGTTATCTTTAGAACGTGAAAAACTCAAGTTGCTAAATATTAAACAAAACAATTCTGAGAGTCAAAGTTCCTCAAACAAACATGTTTCAGATCTGGTAGATTTCGTTTGCCTACTTTCAAACCCAACGTAGACGATATTTCTTGCTTCCTTAATCGCTTTCAGACTGTGTGTGAGGCCCATGAAATTGATAAATCGGAATGGTGTAGTAGATTGATGGAATTCCTCACAGGGGATGCATTAACTTCGGTTTGTACCATGGACGGTCCCAGTAGGAATAACTATGAAGCTGCCAGAGCTTTATTGCTTAAACTTTACCAATTGGATGAAAATGGCTGTCGCATGCGTTTTAAGACCATGTTGCCAGAAACAGGGAAGGACTTCTCGGAATTTATTGCTGCCATTAAATTAACATTTAACAGATGGGTTGAATTAGCGAAAATTCCACAAACATATGAGGCACTAATGGACTTAATGCTCAGAGACAAAGTGTTGTCTTCTGTTAACCAGCAGTTCCTATCATACCTTCATGAACGGAAACCTACGGATTTGACATTGATGGAAGAATTGGGAAGACAGTTTATTACCGCTCACCCAGGCACTGTTACGGTGTTATTTTAAATGACGGCGTCTGCTGGGGTTTAGCCATGCGCAACGTTTAGGGGTCATTAACATTTATAGAATATGTCGATATTTTACGGTATACTGAACGCGAAATATATGCGGAGATTATGACGCATTCGCGTTGGGAAGGTCACGCTGGGTGACTTGGTTACATGGCCCTTGTTACGCTATCCGTCAAGCAAGAAGGTCGTGTCTTGTATTTCTTCCAAGGAAAAAAGGCTGAGTATATAGCCTATATTAGATATATGAATCGATGTAGAACTCAGGGTCAGTTCGGATATTAATCTAAGTATGAGATTAATTAAATCAAATTAAATGATGGAAGGAGAATCGCATTATGATTCAAATTGTAGCTGTCAAGAACTCATGTGCTCATTTCTGGCTGTTGACTACAACAGCGCACGTATATAGCCACGATGTTCTTCTGACATATTGTTTTGACACGGACGGACATGAATACTATGCATGTAATTTCTAATGACTATATATGAATGTATACCGATGTGAACTGTCTTCGTGCGTCAACTTGTAATAAATATTGGACTCGAATCGAAGGCTTACCCACATTCCTTTGATTACGTTTGATTGCTTCAACTTGCATTGTTGACGGTCCTTTGACCTGATGAACTCTTTCTTGTAAGAAGTTTATAGTAATAATGGATCAGTTCGTACGGAATCGGGGTTTGCTTGGACACAAGTTGTGTAATGATAAATAAGCAAGCATCCCAACTAAACTTATAATAATCGAACGAAGGACCCTCCAACACCAGTAAACCACCCACGCAACAGTGGTTTACTGGTGTTGGAGGGTCCTTCGTTCGATTATTATAAGTTTAGTTGGGATGCTTGCTTATTTATCATTACACAACTTGTGTCCAAGCAAACCCCGATATAAACTGCGACCCATGGCCATAGATATAATTGGTCCACTTCTACCATCTGCGAGAGGACATAGATTTGTTCTCACGTGCATTGATTTATGCACACGATGGCCAGAAGCCATTCCATTGAAGACCACCACTACCACAGATGTAGCTGATGCATTACATCTAATTTTTTCTAGAATAGGGTTTCCTAGAAAATTATTATCTGACCATGGGTCGCAGTTTATATCCGATACCATGAAGGAGGTAATGAAAACCTGGGACATTGATAGGAATTTGAGTAGCATTTATCATCCCATGAGTAACGGTGCAGTTGAAAGACTTAACCGTACGCTTAAGCAACTTTTACATAAGGTTACTGTTAAACACCCTCAGGACTGGGACAGAGCACTCGCAGCTGTCCTGTTTGCTTACCGAGAGGTGCCACATGAACAAACTGGCTTCTCTCCCTTTGAGTTAGTTTTTGGTGCCCCTCCGAGAGGTCCTATGGGACTGATAAAAGATTTATTAATTGATGCAGAGATGACTCAGGACACTCAGTCATCTTATGAGTATGTGATTAATCTTCGGAATAATATTATTGAGTCTTGCCAATTGGCAACAGCTTCTTCTGAGGCTGCAAAAGCTAAGGCTCGATCTATACAAAATCGATCTAGACGATTACGCCAATTATTCCCAGTCGATGAGGCTTATGTATTACTCCCTCACAATAACAATAAGTTATTGATCTCATTGACTGGTCCTTATAAGGTTACTGATAAAATTTCAGACGTTGATTACGTCTTAGATATCAAGGGACACAGAAAGATATTCCATATTAATATGCTCAAGCAATTTCATACACGTCCTATACACTTACAGTCAATTTTTCATGAATTAGATGACAATACTGTATCTACTTGTCATTATTCTAATCTATCTGTTATACAGGAGGAAGAATCTTCTTTTCCTGAAGTGCAGATGCCTTTACCTGTACTTATTGTCCAATCTACTGAATCTTGGCGTGATGTGACCATTTCTTCTACGGTTACACCGCAACAGCATCAACGCGTTGCTGATCTTCTACAATCTTTCCCAGATGTGTTAACGGATGTACCGGGTTGCACATCTGTAATTAGTCACGATATTATTCTTCACGATGATACACCAATTCGTGTTCATCCTTATTCTGTACCTCTACATTTTCTGAGTAAGACATCTCAGGAACTCGAACAGATGATATCATTAGGTATTAGTGAGACTAGTACATCTCCATTTTCTTCTCCTTTAGTCATTGTCCGGAAAAAGGACAACAACATACGTTTATGTGTTGACTATAGGAAACTTAATGCGCAGACAGTACCGGATAGCGAACCACATCCTATCCTTGACGATTTACTTCCTCGTCTATCCAATGCTACACTTTTCACTAAAATTGACTTAACCAAAGGTTATTGGCAGATTCCACTAACCGAAAGAGCCAAATACTACACAGCATTCTCAACTCCACAAGGTCTTTACCAGTGGAACGTGATGCCTTTTGGGCTAATGAATGCTCCAGCTACCTTTATTCGCATGATGCGAAAAATTTTAGCAGGTAGATCAGATATAATTACCTACATTGACGACATATGTTTGTTTAGTTCATCATTTGAGGAACATTTTTTGGGTCTTAAATCAGTTTTGGAAATATTGCGGGATAACCATTTAACCGCTAAACCAACTAAAATTCAAATAGCATGTAATGAGATAACATTCCTGGGACACATTATTGGATCAGGACGTATCCAAACAATTCCCAGTACGGTTTCTAAAATATTAAATTTATCTGTTCCTCAAACGAAGAAACAGGTTAGGAGTCTGTTAGGTTTGATCCAATACTATAGCAGATTTGTACCTCACCTATCATCCATCACGGCTGTCCTGTCATCGTTACTAAAGAAGAACATGCCAGTAAGGATAAATTGGACAGACGAATGTGACAAAACTTTTCGCACTATCTTAAACATATTTTCATGCCCACCTGTTTTAAGATTACCAGATGCTTCTAAAAAGTTTGTTCTACGTACAGATGCGAGTAATTACGGACTCGGGGCTTGTCCACTCCAATATCATGATGATGTCCTTCACCCTGTACTTTATATCTCACGCAAGCTGAAACCTCCGGAGACTAAATATTCGACTGTAGACCGAGAATTGCTCTCCGTAATCTGGGCAATTACCAAACTGGAAAAATTTTTGCTGGGATCTCCATTTTTGATCCAGACTGATCAGAAATCTGTAGCAGCATTACGTCGTTCAAACGATAAAAGTGCTAAACTTGCACGATTTGCTATTGCGTTGCAACCATATGAGTTCGAAATACAGTCGATACCAGGAACGGAGAACGTCATAGCCGATACGTTGTCCAGACATCCTACGGATTCTGAATGAATATTACTATTTCAAATTTTCTGACTAATCAAGCATTACATTTGCAATGAACTGTATTAATGCCACGTCAGAATATACAACACTTCATTTGGACTTCCTACTTAAATAAGGACATTTCGAAATAAACTATTGTGATCAAAATATCAAGTTTTACGGATCGTTTGAAAATTTGGACTTCAATTCCACTTTGCGTATCACTCATTTCGATTGAAAACTGTTAAAAAGGAACAATCTCTGATGTAGAAAGGACATATACTGTAATGACTGATTCAATTACATTCAAAGTTTTAATAAAGGAACTAACGATGATTGGATAATCATATCATAATTCGATAATATGAACCTTGTGTCTTAATGAACTTTCATACAAGTCAACAGGATATAACAACGATTGGATCTTCATGTCCGATATTGTTAAATTTTCTAGTTATTAAATTAATATATAATAAAATAAAGTTAAAGTGTGATGAAATAAAAAAAATAAAATATACTAAGAAAAGATGAAACAAAATAATATCACACCAATTAAACCTTTTAATTAGTGTAATTATTAAGGTAATAGATATTAGATTATGACATTTCATATTTATAGTTAAAATGTATGAAATTTTTTGTCTGTTCTTTTCTTCTGATTGCGTTAATTTAATTAGGTATCTATCCTTACACTTCATTTTCACACGCATTCTAATTTAATGTATACTTTAATATTTGGTTTTAATTGTCCGTACTTCTCAATTTTTATTTCTTTTACTCTCTTATACTATTTCTCATTTTCTTCAATTAGATATTAATTAGTTAGTACCATACTACATACTATAATTAATTATTTTAATTTTAGTTAGTTAGAATAATTTTAATAACACCTCACATTATTAGTTAGTCGATACATACAACAAATTAATTAGTTAATTAGTTAGTGACAGTGACATTTCCTTGTTTAATATAAGTTATATGTATGATATGACGTTGATTTTATTATAAGATATTACTGACATGACCACGACACTGTTCTAGATAGAACATCGTAGGTCATACGTCGGGTCTTGTTAAATTTTTGATAATTTGATTAATATTATTAAAAAAAAAAAATCTATCTAATAGATTTTTTTTTCCCCCGTCTGACAGGAAATCTGTTACGGTGTTATTTTAAATGACGGCGTCTGCTGGGGTTTAGCCATGCGCAACGTTTAGGGGTCATTAACATTTATAGAATATGTCGATATTTTACGGTATACTGAACGCGAAATATATGCGGAGATTATGACGCATTCGCGTTGGGAAGGTCACGCTGGGTGACTTGGTTACATGGCCCTTGTTACGCTATCCGTCAAGCAAGAAGGTCGTGTCTTGTATTTCTTCCAAGGAAAAAAAGGCTGAGTATATAGCCTATATTAGATATATGAATCGATGTAGAACTCAGGGTCAGTTCGGATATTAATCTAAGTATGAGATTAATTAAATCAAATTAAATGATGGAAGGAGAATCGCATTATGATTCAAATTGTAGCTGTCAAGAACTCATGTGCTCATTTCTGGCTGTTGACTACAACAGCGCACGTATATAGCCACGATGTTCTTCTGACATATTGTTTTGACACGGACGGACATGAATACTATGCATGTAATTTCTAATGACTATATATGAATGTATACCGATGTGAACTGTCTTCGTGCGTCAACTTGTAATAAATATTGGACTCGAATCGAAGGCTTACCCACATTCCTTTGATTACGTTTGATTGCTTCAACTTGCATTGTTGACGGTCCTTTGACCTGATGAACTCTTTCTTGTAAGAAGTTTATAGTAATAATGGATCAGTTCGTACGGAATCGGGGTTTGCTTGGACACAAGTTGTGTAATGATAAATAAGCAAGCATCCCAACTAAACTTATAATAATCGAACGAAGGACCCTCCAACACCAGTAAACCACCCACGCAACAGGCACATGTGTGAGTAACTCTCACATCAAAGAGGCTCTACCTGTGGTATTAGCGTCATCTTGGAACAACAAAAACATAAGACCAAGGTCTCAGAGTCTCGACAGGAATTTTGTTCGTGGTAGAGGTAATAACTATGGGTACTTTCAAGGTGGTAACTCTTACGATAATCAATCTCCCCCGTCTAGAGGAAATTTTAGACAATTTCGGGGACTACAACAGAACCAATTCCAACCACAGAGAGGATGGAAACGAAATGATAATTTTTTCAGGAGTAGGGGAAATTGGAATGGTAATAGATACAGTAACCAATATGCAACTCCTAGAAGGTCTAATTATTCACAGGACAATAGAAACCGGAATTATTCCTATAATAATCAGAATGATAACCATCCTTTCCGCTCTCGGAGCGTTGAACGTACAAACTATCATGCTAACTCAGCACAATCTGCTGATACATCTAGTGCTACTCAAAGTAATCCTTCGGTAAATCAGGCTGCTGCTTGTTCTTTTTTTGACTTTGATGCTGCTTCGCAGTGTCCTGATTGCCGAACTTTATTTCAGCCTAATGTGGTATCTACATTAAGATGCGGTCATCCACTTCCTACGATGACAGCACTTGCTGCTCATGATGGCACAGGCACCTTAAACTTTCATAAGGGCCTATTAAACGATACGCAGGTATCTGTGCTCAGAGATACTGGTTGCACAACGGTGGGAGTTCGCCAATCTCTAGTGCACCCATCATGCTCCACTGGAGATTTTGTTAAATGTGTCACATTTGGGGGAACAGTAGAGTTCTATCCCACAGCTATTGTTCACATAGCGACTCCATTTTTCACAGGGAGAATTAAAGTGTGTCTTTTAAAAAAACCCAATCACTGACCTTATTGTTGGCCGTATCCACGGTGGCAAAGATTGCATACCTGGTGAAATTATTGAGTGGGAACGGCAAAACATTTTAACTGCGAATGCAGTAACAACAAGGGCTCAAGCACAAGCTCAAACGATTGATAACATTGTGCCTGAAAATCAGGGTTATGATTTTCATGCTACTATTAACAAAGAATCTTTTGCAACGCTGCAAAGAGATGATGATTCTTTGCAGAAATTTTTTCGTTTGGTAAGTGGTGAGGAGATGCTTGTAAATAATGCCCCTCGTCAATGGTATATCCTTAAGAATGGTATCCTGATCAGAATGTTTAAAGATTCTTCTGCTCTTAAACAACAGGTCATGGTTCCTAAACAGTTTAGAACTTATATCCTTCAACACGCCCATGATTCTCATTGTGCTGGACACGTGGGCTACTCTAGGACACGATCCAGAGTGCTCTCTTCCTTCTTTTGGCCTGGTGTATCTAGGGATGTTGCTACGTATTGTCGCTCCTGTGTTACTTGCCAGGAGGTCAAAGCAAAGGGAGCCTATCACATGGCTTCAGATATACCTGTACGTCCCTTTGAGAAGATGGCCATAGACATTATTGGCCCACTTCCTGTTATGTCAGCTAGAGGACACAGGTATGTCCTCACATGTATTGACATGTGCACGCGCTGGCCAGAGGCTATACCTCTGAAGAATATCACCACCTCAGACGTGGCTGATGCTCTTTTCTTAATCTTTTCCAGGCTAGGTTTCCCTAGAAAACTTCTATCAGACAGAGGTACTCAGTTTGTCTCCGAGGCCATGACTGGTGTTATGCAACAACTAAACATTGACAGATCGCTTAGCTCCGTGTACCATCCAATGAGCAATGGTATGGTAGAACGGCTAAATAGGACGCTTAAACAATTATTAGGCAAAGTTACAGTCAGCTATCCACAAGACTGGGACAGGGTTTTACCCGCCGTGCTGTTTGCGTACCGTGAGGTACCAAATGAACAGACCGGATTTCTCGCCATTCGAGCTTGTCTTCGGAGCTCAACCTAGAGGTCCTATGTCTCTTATTAAAGATTTGCTCACTGACTCAGAAATGACTCAAGACACCAAGTCATCTTACGAGTATGTCGTAAACCTCCGACGTAAGATAATTGATGCTTGTCAGTGGGCAACAGCATCTTCTGAAACTGCTAAAGAAAAAGCTCGTCAGTTTCAGAATCGTAACAGACGACTAAGACACCTGGTGCCTGGGGATGAAGCCTTTGTGCTTCTTCCTAGAAAGGACAACAGATTACTCATTGCTTGGAGTGGTCCTTACAGAGTTATTTCACGCATTTCTGATGTTGACTATGTACTTGATGTTAAGGGAAAAAACAAAACTTTCCATATAAACATGCTCAAAGAATTCCATACTCGACCTGAATATCTTCAGGCTGTCTTTCATGCAGTAAATGAACCCACAAGGCATACTACTCATTTTTCTTCCCTATCTGTGATTCAGGAGGAAGAATCTGCGTTTCCTGACTTACCTATGGATCTTCCTGTCATGCCTTTAACTGCTACTGAGACGTGGAAGGATGTTTCTATCTGTACGGATTTATCATCCGACCAACGTCAGCAGGTGTCTGATCTTCTTCAATCTTTCCCAGATGTGCTGACAGACATCCTTGGTCATACATCGGTTATCACTCATGATATCCTCCTCACGGATGATCGACCTATTCGAGTTCGACCATACCCCATTCCTATCCATTTTCAGGATAAGGTTAACAAAGAACTTGACGACATGCTTCGTTTGGGTATTATCGAACCATCAAATTCTGCATTTGCTTTCCCGATGGTCATTGTTAGAAAGAAAGATGACAATATAAGGCTATGTATTGACTATCGCAAACTCAATAATATTACTGTCTTTGATGCTGAGCCTTTACCGTTATTAGAAGACCTTTTGCCAAGACTTGCTACAGCTGTTTTTTTCACTAAGTTTGATCTCACTAAAGGATACTGGCAGGTTCCTTTATCGGAAACTGCTAAGCCCCTTACTGCTTTTACAACACCTAAGGGGTTATTTCAATGGAATTATATGTCCTTTGGACTGATGAATGCTCCTGCCACATTCGTCAGGATGATGCGTAAAATTCTTTCTAACAGGTCTGATATTATTACATATATAGATGACATATGTCTCTTTACTACTTCTTGGGAAAATCATTTCTTAGGTCTCACTTCATTGCTGGACACTTTACGTTCACACCATCTAACTGCCAAACCTTCTAAAATTTTTGTCGATTTTGGAGAAATATCATTCCTTGGTCATAGAGTTGGTCATGGTTTGCTTAAAACTGAACTGTCTAATGTGTCCAAGATTTTGAACATATCTGTGCCCACAACTAAGAAACAAGTGCGCAGTATTCTCGGCCTTATTCAATTTTACAGTCGATTCATTTCGAATCTATCCAATCTCACTGCTGATCTGTCTGCTTTATTAAGAAAGGGCTCTCCCAATGATGTGCACTGGTCTAAAGAGTGCCAAGCAGCCTTAGCTCATATTAAAAGTTTATTTTCAACCCCTCCAATATTGAGGTTACCAAATAAAAATTTGACATTCTATCTTCGCACTGATGCGTCTTCCAAAGGTGTTGGTGCTGTATTGATGCAGAATTTTGACGGTACACTTCATCCTAACTTGTACATATCACGGAAGCTGACGGACGCAGAAAGAAAATATCCAGCAATCGAGCGCGAATTGCTCGCCATCGTCTGGGCTGTTTTGAAACTGGAGAGGTACCTTCTTGGATCAAGATTTATTATACAATCAGACCAGCGCTCCCTGTCATTCCTCATGAAATCGAACCACAAGAATCCTAGGGTTGTGCGCTATTCTATTTTGATGCAATCGTTCGCATTTGATGTCCAAGCTATTCCGGGCACTGAAAATGTGTTAGCTGATTTACTCTCCCGCTGCCCTCAACAAGACTTTAACGATACTAATTAACATTATTATGTGATCCAAATATAAGCGCATGGTTGACATTCAGTACTGCTGCGTGACTTTCAAATGTATTTACGTGATCCACTCATTTACATTGGATGATTGACTTTCGATACCTTCATACTATCAGGACCTGAACATTTTGTTGCTTAGTAACAATCTACTTTCGTGTCAAATGAATAACTCTACTTTAGTGCTATAAGCACATGTGAAAGACATATTGTTGCCAATTGGAAACAATGTAGTACCATATTTACCAATAGATCAGTATGAAAACTACATGATGTATAAATTCTTCTAACTTTTTCTTTTTTTTCCTTCTTAATGTTCCCTAAAAGACATAACCTTACTTATATTTCGCATGTTTATTAGTTTGATTCTCTTTATGTAACAATTCTCTTATGCTATAGTGATATCATTACTTTAACATATACATTACAAGATGATCTTTTCTTTATTGCATTATTAGTTTACATTTCTTTGTTTCTGCCTCTCATATTCCTATGATAATGTATTGACTGATGACAGTCTTTTTCATGCACTTTCATTAATATTTCCAGTAGATTTGACTTCGACTGGACTTTGAGAATTTATTTTTCTACGGTTGACGATTTTTATTATGATGTACTTAATTTTGGCCGTTCTTTCATTCGGGGAATGTTTGAAAAAAAAACATTTGTTTTTTTTTCCCCGAGAGGACGGGGTGGTTGTTGTGTACGGCTTTTGCGCTGACAGCGCCATCTTGAGGTCTGTCGTTCTCGGCGCTGGCCCCATCTGGGCAGTCATGTTGTCTATGTGGTTTAGTGCCTTTTGATCACGTTATCTTCAAGCAGATTTATTACAAGGCCATAATAAGCCTACGAATTATTCGTGTTTTTGCTCTACTTGTGTAAATCTGTGCTTTCATGCATTCTGGAGCAATAATCGCGTGTGTTATCTGTGTGGCGCAGATTAATGCGCGGAAGCGCGCAGTAAATTGAGTGGTTAGGCCAGGGCTTATAAAAAGGGGTAGCAAGCGGCGAAACCGGTCTATGTTTGAGAGAGCCGCCCAGTGAGAACAGACTAAGAAGACACACAAGAGCCAAGCTGTAAATGCCTTGAGCACACAGTCTATGAACACTGACTGGGTGTTCGTTTGATTGTTCGTTGGATTGTTTGTTTGGTGTTCGGTTCTGTTCGGTAGAATTAAATGTTGATCTGCATAAGGCTTTGGGTTGCTTGAATTGTTAAGTCTGCTGCTGAGAGGGTTGCAAGCAACCAATAATTGCAACCCCTGTCAAACGATCCTTTATAAATTTTCTTGGTGCACGGGTCTGGGGTGTGAGGTACCACCTAGCGCCCCTGTCACAAGTGGCGTCGTCGGCAGGATTGACAGACAGCACGCAGTGAAGCAACTCTTCAGCAATCAGAGCAGCAACAGCCGAAACAGTAGAACACCCAGTTCAGTGCAAGGCGAGGGACGGGATCATCCAGTTTGTCAAGATTTCTAGTCAACTCTACTAGCAACAAGATGGCGGCACGCAACACACGCGCTGCTAGTAGAACTGATAACGAAGATGTGGCTGAGGTGGATGACCCTGTGGTAGGGCTGGATCGTCAACAAGAACGAGTGCAGTACATCGTGGTACCTACTCACAAGAGAGTGCGGTGCTTTGGGGAGCGCACGGGTCCTACGGCCGAGGAATATGTCAGAGAGGTGAGAGCTGCCTGGAGAGTAGGGATGATGAGTAAAGAGGACCAGGCAGATGTTATTCTTGACAGTGTGACCCCAAGTGTCCGTAGGGAGCTGAGGATTCAGGCTGATGACGGTGACCCAGAAGCAATGCTACATTCCATTCTTAGGGTGTATGGGGAGCGTCGGAGCATCCCAGAAGTAATGGCCGCGTTCTACTCTACCCGGCAAGGTGCAAGGGAGTCTCTTTGGGAATTCTCCCCCATCGCATTCACGAGGTGTTTGAAAGTGTTGTAAGGGCACAAAAGCAGAACAACGTCACTCCTTTGGCGCCATCCTTTCTTCGTGACCAGTTTGCTGCTTGTCTGAGAGATGACCTACTAAGAAAGCTTGCAAAGGAAATGATCATCAAGGAGCCAACAGCATCGTTCACGTCGGTGAGGGACTATGCCCTACGGTTTTTGGAGACTGAGCCCACTTCTGGGGCTGGTGTTGCCAGTGTCGAAGCAGCTTCGGGGGCTGGTGTTGCCAGTGTTGAAGTGGCAAGAACAGAGACTGTGTCAGATACGCATGCATTAAACGCAGAAGTAGAGCGGCTGAGAGCACAGGTGGCTCAATTAGAGGCTAAAATTGATGCGATGTCTCAGGAGCAGGGGAGACGTACCAGGACAGTTCGTTGTTTTAGATGCAGAGAACTAGGCCACGTACAGAATCGATGTCCACAGGCGTTAAACTAGACCCCTCTGCGGCTGGGAGTCAGGTTACAGAAGGGGAGCAGAATGGCTCAAAGATAAAGATGGTTGGTGGTCGACCGGAGTGTGAGGCGCTTATTGCAGGGAAGAAAGTCAAAGGCGGCCAGGGATGTAAGGGTAGCAGGAGGCGACCCAGGGCACCAAGGAAGCCTAGGAAAATAAGATGCTTCAACTGTGGAGACCTTTCGAACCACATGGCAGCCAAGTGTCCCCAGGGCCCGCTTCCTAAGCGATGTTTCCATTGTAGGTCCCCGGACCATTTGATATCGGTTTGCCCATCAAAGAGCGCCCTCTCTAAGCGTACCAACACATCTACATTGCCGTCACAGTGCAAGCCAAGAGATGGCCGTGGCAACTGTCACCATAAGGGCGCCAGGAAAAGTGGTCGGCATTTAGAGGAGGAGACTCATCTAAAACTCGTTGAAGGACACGTTTCCAGGCTACGAGGGGCGCACGTAAGAGCAGAGCCACCGTTGCAGAGTTTTGCAGCAGTCCGGAAAGAGAGATGTGACAAGCTGTCGTGTTCTACTCCACTACAGGTCGGAGAATTGGTGAAGAAGAGAATGCACGACGCTGAGAGATCCGAGATTCGTGATATGTGGTCAGAAGACGAGTACGTTGTAGTTCGTGCTCCCACAATGACAGGGGGTCCATATATCATCCAACGAATGGACAGAGCGAGTCCGAGCATTAGAGTAACCAGCAATGACCTGAGACGAAGTGAAGGAAAAGGTGATCCTCCAGATTTGGAGAATACGACTGAAGCGCCTGATTTAGTGCAGTTGTCGGGACGACAACAAAATCAGGCGGGGAATATGTGACAGCGCCATCTTGAGGTCTGTCGTTCTCGGCGCTGGCCCCATCTGGGCAGTCATATTGTCTATGTGGTTTAGTGCCTTTTGATCACGTTATCTTCAAGCAGATTTATTACAAGGCCATAATAAGCCTACGAATTAGTTGTGTTTTTGCTCTAGTTGTGTAAATCTGTGTTTTCATGCATTCTGGAGCAATAATCGCGTGTGTTATCTGTGTGGCGCAGATTAATCCGCGTAGCGCGCAGTAAATTGAGTGGTTAGGCCAGGGCTTATAAAAAGGGGTAGCAAGCGGCGAAACCGGTCTATGTTTGAGAGAGCCGCCCAGTGAGAACAGACTAAGAAGACACACAAGAGCCAAGCTGTAAATGCCTTGAGCACACAGTCTATGAACACTGACTGGGTGTTCGTTTGATTGTTTGTTGTTTGTTGGATTGTTTGTTTGGTGTTCGGTTCTGTTCGGTAGAATTAAATGTTGATCTGCATAAGGCTTTGGGTTGCTTGAATTGTTAAGTCTGCTGCTGAGAGGGTTGCAAGCAACCAATAATTGCAACCCCTGTCAAACGATCCTTTATAAATTTTCTTGGTGCACGGGTCTTGGGTGTGAGGTACCACCTAGCGCCCCTGTCACAAGTGGCGTCGTCGGCAGGATTGACAGACAGCACGCAGTGAAGCAACTCTTCAGCAATCAGAGCAGCAACAGCCGAAACAGTAGAACACCCAGTTCAGTGCAAGGCGAGGGACGGGATCATCCAGTTTGTCAAGATTTCTAGTCAACTCTACTAGCAACAAGATGGCGGCACGCAACACACGCGCTGCTAGTAGAACTGATAACGAAGATGTGGCTGAGGTGGATGACCCTGTGGTAGGGCTGGATCGTCAACAAGAACGAGTGCAGTACATCGTGGTACCTACTCACAAGAGAGTGCGGTGCTTTGGGGAGCGCACGGGTCCTACGGCCGAGGAATATGTCAGAGAGGTGAGAGCTGCCTGGAGAGTAGGGATGATGAGTAAAGAGGACCAGGCAGATGTTATTCTTGACAGTGTGACCCCCAAGTGTCCGTAGGGAGCTGAGGATTCAGGCTGATGACGGTGACCCAGAAGCAATGCTACATTCCATTCTTAGGGTGTATGGGGAGCGTCGGAGCATCCCAGAAGTAATGGCCGCGTTCTACTCTACCCGGCAAGGTGCAAGGGAGTCTCTTTGGGAATTCTCCCATCGCATTCACGAGGTGTTTGAAAGTGTTGTAAGGGCACAAAAGCAGAACAACGTCACTCCTTGGCGCCATCCTTTCTTCGTGACCAGTTTGCTGCTTGTCTGAGAGATGACCTACTAAGAAAGCTTGCAAAGGAAATGATCATCAAGGAGCCAACAGCATCGTTCACGTCGGTGAGGGACTATGCCCTACGGTTTTTGGAGACTGAGCCCACTTCTGGGGCTGGTGTTGCCAGTGTCGAAGCAGCTTCGGGGGCTGGTGTTGCCAGTGTTGAAGTGGCAAGAACAGAGACTGTGTCAGATACGCATGCATTAAACGCAGAAGTAGAGCGGCTGAGAGCACAGGTGGCTCAATTAGAGGCTAAAATTGATGCGATGTCTCAGGAGCAGGGGAGACGTACCAGGACAGTTCGTTGTTTTAGATGCAGAGAACTAGGCCACGTACAGAATCGATGTCCACAGGCGTTAAACTAGACCCCTCTGCGGCTGGGAGTCAGGTTACAGAAGGGGAGCAGAATGGCTCAAAGATAAAGATGGTTGGTGGTCGACCGGAGTGTGAGGCGCTTATTGCAGGGAAGAAAGTCAAAGGCGGCCAGGGATGTAAGGGTAGCAGGAGGCGACCCAGGGCACCAAGGAAGCCTAGGAAAATAAGATGCTTCAACTGTGGAGACCTTTCGAACCACATGGCAGCCAAGTGTCCCCAGGGCCCGCTTCCTAAGCGATGTTTCCATTGTAGGTCCCCGGACCATTTGATATCGGTTTGCCCATCAAAGAGCGCCCTCTCTAAGCGTACCAACACATCTACATTGCCGTCACAGTGCAAGCCAAGAGATGGCCGTGGCAACTGTCACCATAAGGGCGCCAGGAAAAGTGGTCGGCATTTAGAGGAGGAGACTCATCTAAAACTCGTTGAAGGACACGTTTCCAGGCTACGAGGGGCGCACGTAAGAGCAGAGCCACCGTTGCAGAGTTTTGCAGCAGTCCGGAAAGAGAGATGTGACAAGCTGTCGTGTTCTACTCCACTACAGGTCGGAGAATTGGTGAAGAAGAGAATGCACGACGCTGAGAGATCCGAGATTCGTGATATGTGGTCAGAAGACGAGTACGTTGTAGTTCGTGCTCCCACAATGACAGGGGGTCCATATATCATCCAACGAATGGACAGAGCGAGTCCGAGCATTAGAGTAACCAGCAATGACCTGAGACGAAGTGAAGGAAAAGGTGATCCTCCAGATTTGGAGAATACGACTGAAGCGCCTGATTTAGTGCAGTTGTCGGGACGACAACAAAATCAGGCGGGGAATATGTGACAGCGCCATCTTGAGGTCTGTCGTTCTCGGCGCTGGCCCCATCTGGGCAGTCATGTTGTCTATGTGGTTTAGTGCCTTTTGATCACGTTATCTTCAAGCAGATTTATTACAAGGCCATAATAAGCCTACATATTAGTTGTGTTTTTGCTCTAGTTGTGTATATCTGTGTTTTCATGCATTCTGGAGCAATAATCGCGTGTGTTATCTGTGTGGCGCAGATTAATGCGCGTAAGCGCGCAGTAAATTGAGTGGTTAGGCCAGGGCTTATAAAAAGGGGTAGCAAGCGGCGAAACCGGTCTATGTTTGAGAGAGCCGCCCAGTGAGAACAGACTAAGAAGACACACAAGAGCCAAGCTGTAAATGCCTTGAGCACACAGTCTATGAACACTGACTGGGTGTTCGTTTGATTGTTCGTTGGATTGTTTGTTTGGTGTTCGGTTCTGTTCGGTAGAATTAAATGTTGATCTGCATAAGGCTTTGGGTTGCTTGAATTGTTAAGTCTGCTGCTGAGAGGGTTGCAAGCAACCAATAATTGCAACCCCTGTCAAACGATCCTTTATAAATTTTCTTGGTGCACGGGTCTGGGGTTTGAGGTACCACCTAGCGCCCCTGTCACACTGCTGGACTAGTTGCAGTCAAACAGAAAAGATATAACATCACGAAACTCAAGGACTCCCTCACCATAAAAGCGTTCGTGGTCGATGTAAAGAGACGATATCAGATTACCAAAAGCCAGGAAAAAACAGAGACCGATGATGTCGACCAGAAATTCAGCACCATCTCAACAATATACAAGGAAAGCAGCAAGTCGTGCTTGAGATTCCAGGAAAGAAAGAACCAAGGCTGGATAACACCAGAAACGCTAAACACCATAACGAAGAGAAAGGAAACGAAAAGAAAGAAAACAGATGCTAAGTCTCCCAGGTTAAAGGCAATATATAGTGAACAGTGCAGTCAGCTGGACAGGGAAGTAAAACGTCAAACCCGTGCTAACAAAAGGACATGTCTGGATGACCTTGCAAGACAGGCAGAGGAGGCGACACTGAGGAATGAACAAAGCATGGTTTATAAAATAACTAAAACTATCAGTGGAAAACGAGGTGCAAACAACATAACGTTAGTAAGAGACAGGCAGGGAGATCTCATCACCACAGCACAGGGGCAGGAGACAAGATGGGCAGAGCACTTTAGAAAGACCCTGAATAAAGAACTACCAGAGACTCGGCTGAATGTTCTTGAGGCTGAAAGTGACTTAAACGTAAATACAGACATTCCACGAAGGGAAGAAATCATCATGGCTATTGGGGGGTTAAAAAATGGAAAAGCGCCTGGTCACGACAGTCTAAATGCTGAGTTATTCAAGGCATACCCTGAGCTAGCAGCAGAACTATTGGAACCACTGTTTGCACAGGTCTGGGAAACTGGGACAACACCGACGGAGTGGAGTAAAGGAATAATTGTCAAATTGCCCAAGAAGGGCGACCTTGCAGACTGCAACAACTGGAGAGGAATTACTCTCCTCTCAGTTCCCAGCAAAATAGTAGGCAGGATAATCATCCAGAGAATTTCAAGGGCAGTTGACCATAAACTGAAGAGAGAGCAAGCGGGCTTTGGAAAGAACATGGGATGTGCAGATCATATATTTACCCTCGGGAACATTATAGAGCAGTATTTGGAGTGGCAGAGACAGCTGTACATTGACTTTGTTGATTTTGAAAAGGCTTTCGACAGCATACACAGGGACAGCCTATGGAGAATTCTGAGGGCCTATGGAATTCCCAGCCGCATTGTTTCCATCATAAAAAGCCTCTATTCTAACTTTACGTGCAGTGTTGGATTGAGTAATGTAACTTTCGAAGTGAAGACAGGAGTGCGACAGGGATGCCCCTTGTCAACAACATTATTTTGACAGCCATAGATTGGGTGGTGCGCCGGACGACAGAGGGCGGTCCAAGAGGAATTAGATGGACAACGTTTTCTACACTGGAAGACCTGGAGTGTGCAGGTGACATTGCACTGCTCGCGCATTCACACCAACACATTCAAGACAAAACCGATAGACTGAATAAGTATGGCCGGCAGGTTGGCCTGAACATCAATCTGAAGAAGACAGAGGTCATGCCACTAAATGTGGGCAATCCTGAGCTAATAACTGTAAGTAACCAGAAGTTAGAACAGACGGACCATTTACTTACCTAGGATGCATAGTGACACCTGACGGCGGAGCAAGAGGAGACATTAACGGCAGAGTGAATAAAGCGAGAACAGCCTTTGCTGTTCTCAACAACATTCGGAAGTCTTCCCAGTACAGCACAAACACCAAATTAAGACAGTATGAGAGCTGTGTGCTTTCTGTGCTTCTCTATGGTGCGGAATGTTTGAGAGTGGCAGAGAAGGAAATGTAGAAACTGTCCTCCTTACCCGCGGTCTGCCTAGGGAAAATTCTCCGAATCTTTTGGCCAAACGTATCATCAGCAACCAAAGAACTGCTTATTCGAAGTAACCGGGAGGACATGCACACCGTCGTAGCTGGCGGACGCTGGAGTTGGGTTTGTCACGTCCTCAGGGGGGACCCTGGTGCCATCACGGGAACAGCTGTGCTATGGACCCCCGGGGGAGGGCGAGGGAGAGGCCGACCGAAAACGGCTTGGCGGAGGGCTGTGGAGGCTGGGATGCGGAGAGTGAACCGGAGTTGGGGCACTGTGCGAAAGATGGCCGCCGACCGAGCAAGGTGGAATCAATTTGTTGCTGCCCTACAAAACGCCACCAGGCGTGATAGCAGCTGACTGCTTTGGCGGTTGGCGGTTAAGGATCAAAGAAGAAGAAAAAGAAGTGGAGCTGCGTGCTGTCCAGAATAAATAATATTGTCCACGTCGCCAGTTGTAATTCAAATCATTCTGAGTGGTGTGGGGCTGGTGTCTTAAGAGATTTATTACCCTAGACGTTACCTTGGCCACAGGAACCATCCTGTCACTACAATATTAACATTATAATAGAAACGACACGCAACAGTATTAATGAGGGCCTAAAGCCGGGGATCCTGAATCTTGTATGGTTTCCTTGATGTCAGGAGTATTTTTTCAATTCTTGGGACTTCGTCTTTCGTGTTACCTTTGGTCTGCATTATTGTTTGTGAAACTGTTGGTCTGTTCTTGCTATCCCTTGGTTATTAGATGTCATATATGTTGTAAAATTGTCAGTGTCTTGTCATAAGTGTGGTAGAGCTAAAACGTTTTTTCCATTTTTTTTCTACAGTTCATATATTTCTGCCTTGGTTGATCATTTGTATTTTCTTCAGTTAGCTCTTTCACTGTATACTGTCATCTTGTTCGTATCTATTTTTTTGTTGCTCCTATATAACATCAAATTTTACATGAAGTTGATTGATTTAGGATGGTGAAATAATTATTGCTAATATTGCTCACATATCCAATATATAATATTGGGTGGATTATTGGACTAGTTGTAGTCACAACAATTGTGAACCTTGGAGGATTTTATGAGGATTGGAAAGGAGTTTGATTTGGAGGGTGAAGCTTTAAAAGCATATGCATCCACAGCGCTGGAAGAGGAATTAAATTTTTTAGAAGAGGTAGCAAGAGATGACAAAAAATTCGCTGAGAAAAGGAGACAGATGAATTGGCTGAAAAGAGGAGAGTAGAAGAATTAGCAGAGAAGAGAAAACAGGAAGAATTAGCTTTTCAGCAAGAAAATAAAAGAAGACAATATAAAGTTGAGGAGGAGAAAAATAAGCTAGAAAATGAGGTAAGCTCATTAAAACAATTGCTTGACAAAGAAAAGAATGTCAGTGGTGAACTTAATAATTACTCACTAATGGCGCGTCCGAACAAAAATTTCAGCACTATTTCCTAGCTCTCTTGAAGGGGAAGCGGTTATCCAGCCCTGACTGCGTGTCTCGGGAGTTTCAGTGAGGATGAATTCCGGTTAAAATTAGGAATAAACTTTTGGCTAGAATTTAACAGAAGAGATTTACATAACAGGAAGCTGGGACCTGGAAATGATCAGTTTTGAGAATGTATTAATTCTTCCACACGACTGAAAGTATATCAGAGTTGTTTTCTTTTTCTCTGACATTTCATTAAGACGTTTATTTTTTTTTAAAATTTAGCTTCCGTTTTCAGACTGTCACGTCTACATTGCATTCTTCATCATCATCATTATTATCATCATTATCATTATCATCGTCATCATCATTATTATCACTATCATCATTATCATCATTATTGTCATCATCATCATCATCGTCATCATCATCGTCATCGTCATCATCATCGTCATCATCATCGTCATCATCATTATCATCATCATTATCATCATCATCATTATCTTTATCATCATCATTATCTTTATCATCATCATTATCATCATTATCATCATCATTATCATCATTATCATTATTATCATCATCATCATCATCATTATTATTATTATCATCATTATCACTATTATCACCATCATCATCATTTTCATTATCATCATCATTATCATTATCATCATCACTATTATCATCATCATTATCACTATTATCATCATCATTATTATCATTATCACCATCCTCATCACCAGTTTCCTATTCGCTCTTTATGGAGCATGCAGCCACCATTGCAGCTGGTTCCCTTGCAGGAAGCCTACGCCAAGCATTCACATTCTCGTGCAGCAGTGGTATCTGGAACAATTTGTTATACATGATAGATTCTCAGGTTCATGACCATCTCATAAAATTCGCCTTGTACGATACGTCTGAGGAAGCAATAGGCATTTTCTCCCTTTATCTCATCAGAGACCTCCGGGGACTAGATTACATGATGGCTGTCAAACTCACATTTGGCTAAATAGAGTGAGAGAAAGAGAGACTAATGCAGCATGTCTTTGTTTTCTCTGACAAAAAAAAATGTTATTTTATCGATAGCGTTCTAATGTCCTAGCCGAAGGTGAGGTCTTTTTGTTTTGTTATTGTTGTATTACCATATATTGACTTTTTTTTAAAAATCGTGGTTCATCTGCAATTTCTTTCTTCTTTTTTTTCTATCTTTGTTGACTCTTGACCTTTTTTTTTTGTACGTGTTTTCTTTGCATTTTTCTTGTCTATTTTTCTCGATTTTTTCCTTCTTTATGACACCGAGAGAGAGGTTTACAGCCATATGACCGGTCTTGATCCTAATGACAACATCAAACATCTTACAAGTCGGGATCAGAGCACCCTTTTTCGGCTCCGAACACAACATATACCAGTCACCAATAACTTGAACAGAATCCGACCACAACACACTCCAGAGTGCCAGCTATGTACCTACCCCAATGAACTGTTGATTTGGGCGTTGGAGTGCCTAAGAAGTATGGCGTCCGCCTTGAGTTCTAAAGGTACTGGGTTCGATTCCCAGTTGAAGAAATATAATTTATGGAAATTTTTTTTTTCAGAACCAGTGGTCCTAATGATATCAGACTTTGCCCTTGCCTCCTGGGATGTGAGATAGGATGCCTAGCCTTCTCGGATAAGGGCGAAATATATAGGAGGTATCGTGTGCAAGTTGCGCGCGTTAAAAATCCCACGGCAGTTGGAAATCGTAAAGAGTAGGCCTATCAGGCAGCTGCCCTGGCAAAATTTAAAAACTAGAAACCTACGCACCACAAAAATATTTATAGAATGTGTGATTCCTATAGACACACTTTGGGATTCTCGCCGGTGCTACGGAGTTCGTGCACTGTGCTGAGATCCTCCTTGTGTGATCTAAGGGAGGAGATTGGAGCACTGATGGAGTAGTCCGTGTGCAATGAAGGTAGTCCGTAAAAAAACCAATCCAAACAGCCCCCTCTTTGAGTGCCCCTGCACTCGATATTGTTAGGAAAATGCTCCTTCCTCAGAAGTCAGATACGTGGAACACATTATATGGAGCGAAAGAACAACTTGCGAGCACATGTAGATACCACTACATGGCATTGAAACGCCGCTGGATCAACAACACCAATAACAACTTTGTTTATGGTCGTTATTCAGGTTCTGTAGTTCAATGTTTTTCGTGTTTAATTGTTTATTTGTTCTTGCTTTCTGCCCTTTCCTGGTTAACATGGTTTATATCTTTTGTTCAAATAATATGCATTGTCCTTTGCATTTCCGGCTCTCCATTGAGCGAACATACATTTCATAAAACTCTTGGCCTCTACATAAGGCTCCCGATATGGATGGTATCCGCATGTCTGGTTTTGTGTAGTAGGTGCAGAGCGTGTTCAGAATCAAACAATGTTCATACAAAAATAACAGGGCAATCCACATAGGACGTCAGTAAACTCACGACGTATAAAGTCAATGATTCTTGTAACAGCCGTTGACGTTTTTCTTCATTATTTATTGTGGACGCCACAGTGACAAAATGGTTACGCGAATATGTAGGCACATCAAACAGTCATTATCACAGCAACATTCAATACAGCAATAGACGGTAGACAGCATTACAATGATGAGTCAGATGCATGTTATATTTCATAGTGCTGTAAATGTAGTCAGGTGAAAAACTCCCATCCTTTTCTATAACAGCCAGGAGATAACCAGATGTATGAGATCAGTTCACTCTCCTTAATCTGACTTCAGCAAGACAGATCACCGTATAGCCGAAGGTAGTAAAATAATGTCCTCAAAAAAATCCTCTTTGTATAATAAAGGTTTTGCACCCAAACCTATTCATCTTAACAAAGTAGCAACGTTAATTGGTCCCTTGGGACATGCATTACAACGATGGTAAAAACTGTAACAATAGCAGCGACATGTTAGCTGGAAGAACAACTCGTGACGAGACTTTCGGAAGACAGGCTATGAATCGAAATCGCTCACGACCCAAATTCGATAGAGTTAAAATTGAAAATACAATTATTAACCTGCCTTCATGTGAAATACAACAGAAATAACACTGCCTCCCGGGGGAAAAGTGGGGGGAGGGGGGGGGGAGGAGGGGTGGGGGGGGGGGATACATGTGGATAACACTAAGAGGTAATTATCTCGAAGTAAACAAAGTTATTCCATTTAAGAAGGACTAATACACATGCCTGACAGAACAATAAAAATGCGAGATCCCTCTTCATCGAGTGCATCTCTTTTCGCCATTCAAAACGCTCCTTCCAGTTGTTGTGTGCAGGAACCGATCGGACCAAAAAACCAAGACGCAGTCAATGCGCAGTCC